>BGPR01050372.1:0-11085 GCA_013235015.1 Araneus ventricosus
ATGAGATACGAGTGCTCGTGAAGATATTAAAATACTGAAGTAGACTGTGAATCCGCCAATATCTTACCACGGGAGGTCGCCAAAAATTCCCGTGAAGTATATACGTCTTATTCTTCACGGGATTTTGCAATTATACCCGTATAAATTGTTGTAACTGCACCAGCTTTTACCGACAGAAATTGAGATTGAGAATCATTTGCTACATCACATCCACTGCGTTATGGACCTCCGATAATTGCTTGACAGACAAAATCAATTGTATGTTTATATAATCATTAATGGAGTGACATTATTTTGTCACTTTCTTTCTTCGGCAACTTTTCATCAATTCTCCATTAAGAAGGGAGTTAAGCACCAGACAAAAAGTTAGTTTATCATCAATAAGAAAATTTTAGCAAAGTAAACGAATCTGAAGAGAGTTTGAAATTTCCTAAATGCCAAGAAAAGCCGCGTTATCAGAATTATCAAATTGTGAAAGTATTATTTTAAAGTAAAATTTTTAAGCAATACTTGAATACTTTTCTTATAAAATTTGTCATTCTTATCTCATAAATCTTTTTAAACAGTGACTTTTTTCATATTAGCTGATCGAGAAGGAAAAACAAGAATTTTTGAAACATTCCCAACCCAGTGGAAAGAAGGCGAAGTCTTTGGCGAAGCTGTTGCTGCAGCAATATTTTTTATCAAAAGAAATGAGTGAAGAAGACATCAGGGATCAACTCATGACGTTCATGATTGCTGTAAGAAATTTCTCTTTTTCATCATCATAAATTATGAGTTTTTCTTGAATGCCGGTGGCATGATGCTAGAATCCCGCATTTCAGACCTGATACGGCCAAAATGCCGCGCACACGAGCCTAGTGCACATGAACTCTATCGATACGCGAACATCCCAAACGTCTCTTCAAGCAAAAGACTGTGGCCGTCCGAAACGTCCGAATAACTCTGTGAATTTCCACCCCCTCTTGTTAAGTGTAAAGATTTCACATGTGAAGCGCGCGGTTTCTTCCTTAGAGTGGGTCGTCCAGATGGGTTAGGGAAAAAAAGGGGGGGGGGAGTTCTTAAATTCGGACCGTGCCAGCTGTTGTTGCGGTTCTTGAAGGGGAAAGTGAATTTCCCTTATCTTAGAAAGACGAACTCGGGCGTTCCCGTATTTTGAGGTCCCTCTGTTCCAACGGTCTTAGGAATCAGAGTGTTAAACTGTCTTGGTCAAACATTTTCTTTCTATTGTGGTATGAAATTTGAAGAGGGTGGTCCTCATAGCCTGACTTCGATTCAAAAATAAGAAGTCCATGAGAAAATTGGCCTCTTGTAGCATCAAAGTGGAAGCTAACACGAGAAATGGAATTAAAGTTTTAAGTTAACTTTTTGGATTCAGTCGAATATTTCTAATCAATTCACTTAGAAAAACTTGAGCATGATAGGATCTTTTTTTATTTATTCAACCTGATGCGTGTTTTAAATATATCGTCGGAGATTTTATGATTGATTTTATATGTTACTAGCTGATATATCCAGCGTTTCTCGGGATAAAAATATTTTCAAATATATGTGCTTATAACCCAGCTAAAAAAAATTGCAAAAAATCTGAAGGTATTTGGAACAGGTTTTCTTCAGATTTTCTGCAGAAAAAATGTAGAATATCTGAAGAAAATTATGCTCCAAATAACTTCAGATTTTCCTACATTCAAGGCTTAACCATTAATTTCAATTAATGTAATTATTAATTTAATTTGTTATTCAACTTAATTGTACGATATCGATTCAGATTGTGACTAAACTTCAAGCTCATCCTGGCCGGGATTCGGACCCGCGATCATATAGTTGGCAGGCAGGAACGCTAACCACAAACACTACATGTCGGACTACATGAGATTGGAGTACAATAATCTATTTGAGTTTTATCTTCACGATAGCTCTCGTGGCGAAATTTAATGGCGTAAAATCAACCATGGTCAGAATACGTGTTTCAAAGCCGTAGATATGAGTAATAGATGAGATTAGTAATATTTTTGTTCAGCAATTCAGATTCTCTGTTTCAATAAATTCGTTTTAATCATTTATCTTTCTGGTAAACCTTCTCTCCATTCAAAGGGCGCAATCTCCACTTTCCCTTCTTTTTGAAGGAAAATAGCTAGTCAGAAAGACAGTTGGAAAACTAATTGGAAATTAATTAAATTATGGGGGAAAAGTTTAAAATGGTTAAAACCTCAAGTATTTATTTTAAAGATTAATTTAGAATTCATTTTTTCAGTGGCATATTTTAAAAATTTAGTGCCTAAGTCGATTTCCGTTTGGGAAACTTTTTGAAACTCCTGTCTGCTGTAAAATTAAACAATAATGATAATTACATTGTAATCTTGTTTTATATCCTTTGGAAAATAAAGCTGCAATATTAGAGAATATGGTGCAAAACATGTATTTAGAGAAATACAGATATTATGAAATTGCAGTTAAATCTTCAGAAACATCAACAGTTATTGGTCAAGTTAATGATTTTGTGAAAATCTGCCAAATAAATGCAAATTGAATTAAAGACAAAATGTAAATTTTTTGAAGTCTTAAAAAATCTACAGGATATTTAAAGAAAAAAAAATTTTTTTCTAGATTGTATGCAGAATAAATTGATAAAAAAATGCAGATTTTTTCTGTCTTCAAAAAATCTGCAAAACATGTAGAGAAAAATATAATATGCAATTTTTTTGCTGTTTTTCTGCAGATTAAATTGAAGAAAAAATGCAGGATTTTCTGTCTTCTAAAAATCTGCAGAAATCTAAAAAAAAAAAAAATGAAAAAAAAAATTTCTGCATATTTTTTTAGCTGGGTATATTTCAATCGCAATAAAAAATTTTTCGCAGCAGCATTCTGCTTGGTTTTCGATCGTCCACTCCCGTGTTATCAGACTCCCTCGGCCAGCAGTTTAACCATCTCTACCTTTACTCTTCGCTTTTGAACCATTTAGCACGAATCTAGCAGTCCATGATAATACTCCATTTTTTCTTACCCGTCATTTCTACGGCGGTAACAGAAGCTCCTTCACATCGTGGTTTTTATTACCATCATTCGAAGTATCATTCTTTTCTTTTTGGTGTCTGTGTGTCTGATAGGAAAAACACCGGATAGTAATCCCGGACACTTTATCTCTAAAATAAGACATTAGTTATGTTTTAACATATGTAGTTACCATGATAGAGAGGATCTCCCATACAACGTTCCTTGTGGCGTTTTGGCGTGTGAATCAAATTCCTTCCTGAGACCCCAATGGGAGGAACGCAGTCCTAAGTTAAAATTCAAAGTGTCGCACTCCGCAAGAAATTTTGTTCTGTGGAGAACTTCCTTCGCTCGCTGGGCATCGACCTTCATCAGGATGGTTTCTTGAAATTGATTTCCCGGTACGATAAATGTATTAATGACGGTTTTGAATATGTGGAAAAATACACAAAAGTTTGTATTTTGTTATGCCATTTTATGCGTCTGTTTATAATAAAGCTTCCTAGTGAAAAAGCATGACGAAACTTACTTTCAGAACGTCTCTCGTAGATCAGCGACCACTTTCAACAGTTTAAAAAGTTGTTTAACCATTATTATTTATGATAACTGGACGTAAATTTTCTCTTTATTCAACGTTAAGGGTCAAGACTCAACAAAAGTTTCTCTTAGTTGGATCTTGTACCTTTTGGGCCTTGATGCAGCCATACAAGCAAAGATCCATGAGGAATTGGACTTGGTATTTGGTGAAGATCATGCAAGACATGCTACTGTGGAAGATCTAAAGAATTTGAAGTACCTGGACTGTGTCATTAAGGTACTTTTTATACTTTGTAAAAAGTAGAACGATGATATCTTCTTTAAAATCCGTTACATTCATTATGGCTCTTTATACCTATCAAAATGAATTTTTGAGGAAATGGAGCTCTTAAAATGCCTCGTTAATTTTTCCCACTCGTTTTATAAAATGCATTCACAAATATGAAGATACGCAAAGTAATAGTTACAGAATAGATAAATCACAAGTTTATCGCATGTAGCAAGGGTCTGTGGTAGCTTGTGATTTATCTATTCTGTAACCATTATACTACTCTGTATAAATATTGTATTAAAGAGATTTATAATTAAATTACATATTAATACGAAACACTAGTTTTATGATTTTATACCGACGTTCTGACGGAACACCTACGGCGCTGACCCGAACTTCGCCTTTCTTATGTTTTTAAGCATGCTTTTTGCTTATAACATACAGAGTTTTCACCCAAATAATACGAAAGTTACAGAATACGTGACGATATGGTAGCGTAGCATTGTATTAAAATTTGACGGAAATTTTTTGGATGTTAGAAGGAGTATGAGTATTTGTAGTATATATTGTTTAACTCAGCAGGTGCGACAAATTGAATAATTTTTATTTTATAAATTAGAAGTAAAGCAGTTAAACAATTTCCTGTTGAATACCATTAAGATTTATAAAGATATCGGCATTGCTGAGATCAGAATTTCTTCTGCGCTCTAAGTGAAATGACGAGAACCTATCCACAAATGAATATTTTTTTAGCTTGAATCTTCGAATAGTAATCGTCGAACTGTAATTTTAAACTATTTATATTATTTATAAATACGCATGGATATGCAGCAAGTGCAACATTTATAAAATTGTATAAAACTATTCGAAGATTCGAGTGTACAAAACAGTAATTTGTGGAAAACCCATAATTTAGCTTCTCTTCAAGAGCAACAGAAAGTTCATCTCACTGCAATGCCGATATCTTTCTAAGTCTTCATGGAAGTCAAATGGAATTTTTATATAAGTAGCTATATATATCTGAAATCCAAATTATAAAAGAAAAATTATACTATCCTTCGCACATATGCTGTGAAACAATATTTACTACAAATATTCCTATTTCCTCTAGTATCTAAAATATTTACTTCAAATTTTAGTGCAATGTTTCATTATTGTCTTACCACATATTCCGTAAGTTTCGTAGTATTTGGTTGAAAACAATGCATGTTATAAGCAAAAACGCATGCGAAAACATTTGTATTTTTTGGAGGAAAACCTTTATATCCTCTCGAATTTACGCGCATTTTTTTTTCAAAATGTATGTAATTATTGAAAATGGCAAACAAAACTATTGTTGAAAGTTTCAAATCATTTTCAACTTCCTGTAATACGGGGTGAACCCAAATAAATTTCTTCTTCATCAATTTCTGGTCGGTCCCCTAAATGTCATTTTGATGGAATATTAACAGCAAAATGCGAACTCAAACCTATTCATTAAATGATTTAAATTCAAGGGTAGTTCGTTTAACCTTTCTGAGGAAATTCGAATCAATTTTCGGTTGCTATGAGTTTATTATAAAAATATTGTTTGTAATTTCCATGATAATAATATTTTTTAATACTTCTTAAACAGGAAACCTTAAGACTTTATCCACCAATACCGATATTGGCAAGATACATCAATAATGATACAGAAATATGTGAGTGATGTTTTTTCCGTCCTTTTGCAGCAAAGAAAATAAAGTATGATTATTATATAAATGGATTAGAACCTCATCTTAAATATAACAACTTTTTTTGTTTCTGCACAATAAGACAGCTCTGTATTTTCAGGTGGTTATCAGATACCTAAAGGCACAACTTGTCTTGTGTTTCCTCATGTGCTTCATAGAGATGAAAAGGTGTTTCCGAATCCTGAAGCATTTAACCCAGATCGATTTCTACCTGAAAATTCTACCACCCGTCATCCATATGCATATATCCCATTTTCAGCTGGTCCAAGAAACTGCATTGGTAAGAACTATGAGCTGCCAACAAAGAGCCTTTTATTCGTTAATTTTTTGTGGTTACAAATCTCAGTTACTTTTTCCTCGGAGCGAGATGCCATGTCGGTAAAATTTGTTTTCCTTCAGGAAACCACTGGCTCAGATGTTCTATCAGAAAGCCAATAAAATTTCTCTTTCTCACACTTCAAACTAATTATGTTTGTTTCGAATCCCATAGTAAACAATTTTACACTCGTGTCCTACTATACCTCGCAAGTCTAATGTTTACTATTCGAAGTTCCCTTCTTTTTAACTCTATAAACAATGGTAAAACGAAATAGATATTGCCGAAATTCCTATCCCAGGTAGCACAACATGTTACACGATATTGTACAATATTGTTCGATATTGTGTATTATATGATATTGTACAATATTATACAATATTGCGAATATTGTTCAACATTGTACAATATCTTTATGCTACTTGGGATCTGATGATCAAACTACAAAGTGACTCATTTGAAAATCTGGAAATCTGATATCTCTTTTTGCATTACAGATTTGAACAAAAGGCATAAAGAGAAATGTTCTTATGGCTTCTTGATGTGCAGTCAGAATTAGGGATGGGAAAAACCTACCGTTTTTTTCCCGTTGCTGTTAAACGGTTTTTTTTCGGTTATTTTTTTTTAATCCAAAAACCGGGTCGGAAGATAGGCTCGATTTTAGGTTCGACTAGACTAAAATTTACCCAGTTAAAAAGCTTTGAATTTCATCATATTAGGCCAATCACCGACAACCGCTTCCTAGAGGCCGTCTGTTGGTTGGAGGATTACTGAAAGAGTCTTTATGAACAGATAAATATTGGCCAATGGAATGATTCCCTGCAGAAACAATACTAATAAAAAAATTTGTCTGCGTCTGTTTTTTGTATCCAAAACATATTTATCTTTAGTCGGAAGTTCTGTGGCGTCCGAAAGATTAGTATCTACGTTGAATGATGTTGCTTCCGATGAGAGGTGTCGACTCATGGATCAACACATTGCTGAAAGAGTCTTTATGAACAGATTGGATGATAAATATTGACCAATGAATTAATTTCTTGTGAAAACAATGCTAATAAAATTTTTTGTCAATATTACTTACTTATTGCAATAATTACTCATTTATTATTATTACATATTGTATTAATCACGTATTTAAAATCATTTCTGAAAACGTTAATTAATTATTTAATTAATACTTACTTATTGTATATTATTATAATAAAAAATTCTGTCCACGAACGTTGCTTTTTTAAAAAAAACCTTGAAAACTCCATATTCTGTTGGAGAAATAGAAGCTTGTTTCTATATGCTTGACCTACCCTTAATGTCTGTAAACGAACCTTAGGGATGCTATGCGCGTTTAGATTAGTTTTATAATAATCGTTTGCATTTATTGTAGGGCACAAATTGGCACTTATGGAACTGCTGACGGTGACATCTACCATATTAAGGCGGTATACTGTCGAATCATTAGATCACAGGGATAAAGTGCTTCCTACCCTAACTGTCGCCCTCTCCTCATCTATACCTCTAAGGATCAGAATACGACCGCGTGGCACAAAGGACAAATAACCATGCCAGGATGAAATGGTATACACTGACGAGTCATTGGTTCAGAAGTGTTGGAAAAACTGCAATGAACTGAAGTTAATTTAAATCTTTGTGTATACAATTGCGCAACGTTTTTCTATACTGACATGTCATAATGGGCATCATGTATATATATTGTACGTTTATAAATACTACTGCTCTTTCCTAGAATATAATCTCTTTTCTGATAAACACATTTGTTCATCGCAACCTATCTTGGTGGTATAGATATATTTATATTCAGGGTGCCCACATAGAACAGGTCCACCGCCTCTTAACTTAGAACGACGGCTGCTTTAGTCATGAAAGTATTGTCTAGGTATAGTAAAACGTCTATGTGCTATGCGATGAGACAACTTACATCGCCACCTGGTGGCAAACTTCGGAGATAACGTTCCTATCTCGAAAATGGTACAAAAAGAGAGAAAATGTCAATTACAAAGTTGTAATGTGTTATTACTAGACACTACTTTCATGACTAAAGCTGCCGTCGTTTGGAAGTTAAGGGTTGGGGTGGCCCTTATTTAAATGGGCACCCTGTATATATATTGCTCATTTATAAATACTACTACTTTTTCTAGAATATAATCTCTTTTCTGATAATCACATTTGTTCATCGCATCCTAGAACGCCAATTGAGAGGTGAAAATTGTTCTTTATCAATGCGAGTGAAATTCAAACGTATAAGCCGTATGTGATAAAGCTGAATATTTATTTTATGCACAGAACTACTTTATGAAGTGGGGAAATTAGGCTTAATTGAGGGGTAATGGACTGTTTTCGCCATTAATGACACTGCAGATCTAGCAATACAATCTTTACCATAGATAAAAATTTAAAAAAGGAATTTTCTCAGTCTACTTTTTCTTCTCTTTAAGCGGTTTTCCTTGGTTATATCAACTTATTTTTCATCATTTCACTTAAATATTCACTTAAAAAAATACTTACGGCTTAGTATGTATTATTTAATTTTACTTCAAATGTTTTTCTTCAGTTCTGAAGTTATCAATTAGTTGAGAGAAAATTCAGTTGATTTCTATGTTAAGGAAAGCTGAAAGTATTTTGTTACTTTTTTAGGCCTGTCTTCCGGCAATATTTAGGCATGGTGCTAATGATAAACATGGGCATATCCCCAAATATTTTCTTTTCATTCTTCTACATTGAATAGACATAAATTGCTGTTCATTTAATATTGCATAAATGCGGATGACTGAATATCGTATATTGAAGGCAAAACCTTTCGATCAGTTAAGCTCAGCAGCAATTTTTGTGAGGGGTATAAGCGCTTGAGAAATATTGTAAAATTTAGCATTTGACAAGAACAGCTCTTTCCATCTTAACTAATAGATAAAAGTAATGGTTCATGCTGATTTGTAAAGCGTGTTAGAAATTTCTATATAAGTTGCATAAAATGCTTGTTTTACCCTGGAACGGAAACATGGAGTTATGGTGATTCCATTCATCACTCCAGATATTGCTCCTACAAGAAGAAGGAATGAAAATCTAATCTTCCTTCTATGCAAAACTTAACGTGTTGGCTACCAAGGAGCTCAACGGTGAGTCCCGGCGGAAGAATGTTTTGAGGAAGCCTGAGAAATCTTTGGGGAATGGATACAACTTAGTGAAATGTTATAGAAAATATGCATATTTTATATGTATATTTACAGTATAATTAACATTGGTAGTTTACGTGTTAACATAGTTCATTTCTATATGCTGTTCCTGTAGGATATGCCATCTTCAGCTCAGTAGATAAATTTTCAAACCCCAGACCTTAACTGAATCATAGGACTATGAGGTGAAGTTTTTATGAAAACCAGGAATTTTTTTAATTAATTGCTTAATAGAAATCAAATAGACATATTTGACAACTGAGCATTATTCTTACATTGGATTTTGGACTAACTGCTCTCTGAACTCTAGTTTGTATTGAAAAATGTGATTTATGCAATGCTTGTTCTTATTTTAATAAATAAAAATTGCTCTTGTTGAATTTACGTACTGTTGTTCATATTTTCAAACGGTCTAAAGCTGGACATTCACGATCACTCCACTCCACTCAACTGGCGTGTGGCACTCCAAACCATTTCATTTTTCAGCACGTCTATTTAAATGGGCCATTCACTGGCCACTCAACGTAAACTATAAACCCATCACCTCCGGCACTCAGATACCCTCTGCTTTCAAAACGAACCTCTCTCGGGAGTTTTGTGGTTTTCGCTTTCTCGAGAGAGCCTCACTCCCCGTCCCTCACGGTCGCAATTAATCTCTTACGGCGCAATACTCCAAATTGATTGAAGTTGGATGTTGAAACTTTCGAGCACACCATGCCAACTCTTGCTCGGTTTTCGCACTATCTTCGCTTTTTTCGCAGTGTGACCGAATTTGATTGGCGTGGTGTGATTGTGAGTATCCAGTTTAAAGCTGGGCATTAACGAGTGCTCCAATCTATTCCATTTTTAGCAACAACTGATTGGTAATCCTCTCACTTCAGTCGATAGATTTAGGCCAGTCATTCAAGGATATTCCAAACCGCACTACTATGTGACCTACGAGATACACCGCTTCTATCCCCTATTCCTCCTCCCGCCAGATTTATGCGCCGAAGCCAAATATTCTAAGATTTTTCAAATCAGGTTGATTATCCAATGGATTTATTGTGCATTCTATTATTTACATAGGCTGCAGTAA
Source organism: Araneus ventricosus (assembly GCA_013235015.1). Taxonomy (NCBI): domain Eukaryota; kingdom Metazoa; phylum Arthropoda; class Arachnida; order Araneae; family Araneidae; genus Araneus; species Araneus ventricosus. Next base: position 10,094 of record BGPR01050372.1, read on the forward strand.
AAACTATAAAACCCAAAAATTCTTAGGCAGATTAGATTCTAATATCGTTCCGCGCCCTTTTTCCAAGAGTTACAGCATTAAGGCATGGAGTATACGGAGGTGATGGATCAATCTTTATACCAGCTTCATTTTCAAACTTTAGAAATTCATCTTAAACATATTCCTTTCCATATTCACATCTAATTTTCTTAACCGAAGCATTTAACTGAAAAAAGAATTTAAGTTCATTTAGCTGCATCACTTTTTCTTTAAGTAATTGTATTTAGACGCTTCATCTGTAAGAGTCATAAAATATTGCTGACTTGCAAAAGTTTTAGGCACTATCGGTCCACAAATATCCGTGTGAATCATTAGAATGAGTACAGTTTCTCCCTAGGACTTTTTCCAACAGATCTTGCACACTGTTTTGCATATGTGCAAACTTCGAAAAAAGACGAGTCAGTAGGTAGTCCTATATGTTTCAGGGATTCGTTGCACAAATGGCCACGCCTTCTGTGCCACAGATCGTCAATATCCGTCTTGAGAGAAATATCACAATGAGGCATAAAAACACTTATATATATTTCATAATTATTTCGGTGAACGAATAATAAACACTTGTTTTCTTTTTCAAAGAAACACTTCTTCAATCTTGAAGATAACACAAAACCCAGCAGCCTCTATCTTTTTCACTGATACAAACTGCCCATTTAAATTTGGAACATAAATCACATCTTTTAAATTCAAATGATCATTATTCGAAATTTCACTACAAATAATTCCGATTCCTTCTATTTGAAGAATAGCAGATTTAGAGATATACTTTATGATTCCTGATGCTGGTTCCAGAGAGCCGAGCCATTCTTTTCTTGAACACAAATGCGAAGTTGCACCATATTCAATTGTGAATTTTTATCTTCTTTCACAATTCCTGCTGCGAAAGTTATTTCATAAACTAAATGTTTGCACCAGAATCTGCTGCAGTTTTAGACACAGGGCAGTCGCGTTTGTAA
>BGPR01050373.1:0-11085 GCA_013235015.1 Araneus ventricosus
CATTTTGAAGCATTTCAGTCACAAAAATTGTTATCAAAATTAAAAAATATAACCATCATAGTTAGTATGGTTCTCAAGAATAATTCCTATTTTACATTGGTCTAAATTTAAACGCATAGAACAGGGAATGCTGCAAAATTTAAGAATAAAATATGATAATAAATTTCAAAGGATTCTCAAGAAATCTATTTTTATGATACGTGAAATAAATTTTCATAAAATATATTAAAAATGAATTTCTATATTTAAAAGTTTATCTCGATTGCATCAGCAATTTGAAGAAAGGAACGATTCTAAAAACTGCTTTCTCGGCGAAATAAGACAAAATCAAATATTTCTTATTTATTTTTAACTAAACTTTTATATGAGATTCTTTACATCAGGACCTTACTTAGTGATCTTCATTCCTTTTTTACAGATAACAATGAACATCCGTTTGATAATATATGGTTTGTGCACGTTGAGTGCGTTTTGATTTGTTGGCGCTAGTTCCCTTCTTCAGACTTCATATTCAAGTTTAAACCATTCATGCTTAAATAAATTATAATCCAACTAGTAAAAATTCAAGACAATTGTGAATTAATTTTAATAAAACAAAAGTAGGTTTAAATTTCTCTTTAAGGTATTCGTGATGGTAATTGGAAACCGTTCCATTTTAAGTTTTGTCATTTATAAGACATTAAGGCAAATAATTGTCAATTTTTTTATCGTAATCACGACTGTAATATTCCATGTATAATAATTCGTTACAATTCATATCATTAAGCATTCTTAACATATTTAATCAATAATTATTTTATGCCTTTTAAATATATTTCTACGAACTATTATATTTAATAAACTCTGGACGTTGTTTTTAACAATATCGGGAGATAATTAGAGTCTGAAAAATAAGCGAATATTAATTCAAACGCTTTCCTGAGGAATAAGTCATCAGTTAGTTTATAAAAACATTTTTCTCGAAAACTTTTGTTCATCTAACAGTTTGTAATCATCAATAAACTATGATTGCAAAAATTCTAAAAGTGGTACTTCAGAATCCTTTTCTATATTAATAAAATTCTTAAAAATTGCATCAAGCATGTAGGTTAGTAAAGTTTACCTTCCATTGGAATACTTTTATAGAATATAATACCATGAAATTTCATAATACACATAAAGGTAAATCAGATACAAATTTTCTCTTAAGGGTCACACAGTTTAATATTTTTTGCTACAAAGGATCAGTAGAAACAGCATCTTCTTTTTCTGCATCTAGCATGTATGTAAGGCTTGTTAATAAATACTGTCATACAATATTCAAAAGGATAAAGATACTAATCAATACCAAATCATCCGAAAACATCTTCAATGTCCAAGAAATTATTCGAAATTAACATCAATTATATTAACAACCTAGAAATAACAGGAAATATTTTAAGTTAATTCATTTCTTTAAGAATAATCATTATTAATCCTATTATATCCTTCTTAAAAACCTCCGAAGACGCTTTTGATGCTAATACCCGTGTGAAAACAACTTTTATTTTTTCGTTCCCACATTTATGATAAGATAAAGTGAAATTTGTTTGATAAAACAATCGACCTAAATGTCTACAGTCCATACCATCAAAAAAAATTCAACAACATAATCCCTTTGTTTGGAAACATAATCATACAGCAACATAATCCATTTTCGGTTTCTGTGTACATTAGTTTTTAAATTTTGTTAAATCCATGTAGGGCCGCTTTTCTTCGATTTATTTTAAGCATTGTTTGAGAATAAACAAATTTTATTCGCTGAAGTGTCATCCATATTAAAGTTAATAATTGTTTGAAAGCGTAAAATACTTTCAGAAAAGCGGAATAATGATCAGAAGAAAAATCTGAGAGATAAAGTATTAGCTCAAAAATAGCCTTAACTGCAGTTGATATGATATCAGTTCGTCATTTTATCATATTTTCGAGAGATTTCATGCTTTTATTAACTTTTAATATGGAAACAAGCAAAAATTTTACATTCAATCTTGCTAGAAAATTTAGTTACAGTTTTAGTTAAGTTTTTTTAAAAAATTTTAGAATAAAAAATATATGTTCTACTACTGGTCAACGTAAAACATTTTTCCGATTAAAAATAATCGTTTTCTTATTTAAAAACCGCATAATTTATAAATATCAAATTTAAATTTTCAATAGATTTTTCTGCGCTAAAAATCGTTTTCATGTTTATTCAAAGTTTATTAAATCCATATAAACTAGTCTTTCTTAAACATCGATAGTTTTCTCTCCGGCAATACTATCGATAAGCGGTCTTCCAGTCGATTGTTTTGAAACTATCGATAGTTTTAAGACTATCGACTGAAAATGGACCCATCGATAGTATTACCTGAGTAAAAACTATCGATAGTTTTGAGAACGTCGGTACTATCGATTGTTTCAGTCGATAGTTAAACAAACCCGATACTATCGACTTCACTTCGATAGTATCGATAGTCTATTGATGTTTAAGGAACACTAATATAAAAAGTATCTAAAGTAAGTTAATGTAATATCGTTCGTAAATTTTTTCATCAAAATAAATAAATTCAATTTCATAACAGCATTTCTTTTTGAGTTTTGTGATTTAAATATTGTAATTGATAGCAACTTCTTAGAAATAAATTCTGTGCGATTTACTTCCAAAATTTAAAAGATTATTAAAAAATTCTATTTGGAAGCAACAAAAAACATTAGGAAAGTTGCATTCATTTGAAGAAGGATTTAAAGCCAGTTTTAAAAATTCCATTTTCAGACTAAACATTTATTCTATTAAGAAAAACTTGTGAATTCTTTTGCGTGAATTTCTCTTTAATGGGCGAAGGAACAACCATAAATAAAGCAAGAGGTAAGTCTTTCATTTTTATTCCGAGAAAGGTTTTTTAAATTTGTTTTTAATAAAGTTACTATTATTTTTACATTCCAATTTTCTATCTCCGCCGAATTTAAAAAAGAATGTAAATTAAAAACATTAGTGAGAAACTGCTATGATTTTTTTAAAATTTCGCAATGCTGTATATCATTCATATTTAATTATTGGTCATTCCATATATAGATATCTCTGCATAGGTAAGCGGAAATTGATCTTCAAGTTGATATGCATAGATGTAACGGAAAAACTTTTTTTAAATGGGTATTATTTTATATTCTCGTATTTTCTGCAATTCAGTTTTAAAAAAAGATTGAAGTTATTTGCAATGACATTAAATTCCTTGGCAAATGATGTATTTATAAATAATTATGAGATGCTTTTCAAACAATGAGCAGCTGAGCATTGCTATTCCAATTGAAATCAATACTTAAATGAATAATAAACAAAATAGCTTTTACATAATTTATCAATAGATGACCAAAGGTTTCGAGCTAGAAATGAAAATATATTCTCGTGAGTTAGTCGTGAATTTTAATTACTTGCAGAAATTTCAATATTCTTAATTTTCATACAGGAATTTATTTGAGCAACATACATTTTCATTATAACATTATTATTACCAAAAAAACGTTAACTTAATTATTCTTGTTCAAAATATTGCTAAAGAATTTTCTAAATGATCTCGTCCATCTGTTGTTGATTTAATAGACGATAATGTCACTCTTGATTTTGAAATAGGTTGATCATGATTATAAGTCTCTCAAAAACGTCTTGAAATGTATAAAAAGACAAATCAACGAATAAATTGCTATTTTTAAATATGTGGCGAATTTTTGTACGCCCTGGCCTATCATTAACGAGGCTATTTAATAAATAAGTTTATGAAATATATTTTCATATTGGTCATCACATTTCATATAAGAAACTTTCACACAAATCATTTTATAGTTAAATAATTTTCCATACAGTCTTTCTAAGAATGTAGTTCTTTAATACATTTAACAGAAAATACTAATACTCGCAGATTAAATAATAAAATCTATGAAACCCACAAAGACATAATTCTGCTTAACAATCATTGTTCTAAGTTTCATGTAGAATTTTTAGACATTTGTAATCATTATAAAACCTTTCTCATTTAATAAATTAAACCAAAAACATATAATTTTATAACGCAGTAGCCACTAGAAATTTTCTTTTCTGTTATATGCCGTGTTTAGAATAACCATATCTCGTTTGTTGTGAATGTAGAGCGAAAACAAAACTCTGGACTAGATTCTAAATAAGCCTAGATTCTAATTCTTCTGGATAAGATTCTAAATAATAAATTCTTATCACTCACACATCAAACTAAACTTCCAACGTTAGACTAGAGACACCAACAATTTTCCCGCCAAATCTTCCCTACGAAACAACAGCAGACGATAGAAAAAAATTGTTGATATTTACCGAACACGAACTTTTAAACCATCCACAAGCGCACGAAACCTAATTTTCTCATGATCCACAATTGAAAGAGAGGCAAATAAATGAAAATAATAGAGGTGTGGACTCTATTGAGGCCAATGCCCAGTTCTAGCTAGGGTTGGAAGGCGATCTTTTTTAGGAGAAATAAAGGATTTTCGATTTCAGGCTGATAATCTATCAAGCGTATCGTAGATCGTGACTCTGCATTGTTTTATTTCCAACGAACTTGCTGGGAGTTTGGCGAGTTAAGACGATGTAGTAAGAATTCTCAAATAATTATAAGCAGAGCTTTAATCCTGTTGAGAATTGCGAAAAGAATTGTTTCTTTTTTTCGAAATCTTCGTTCTAAATTTAGATACGAGTTGAACTAGTTTTCAAAAAGGATGTGTAAATATTGAAATGAATGTTTTATGCTCTCGAAGTTCGATTACGTTTCATTTTTCGTAATAAAATGTGCACTCTAACTTCATATTTTAAGTTATAGTTATAATAATTGGAATTTTATTAGAAATTATCATGCGATAAATTTTATTAGAAATCTTCTCGTTTTTGTTTCTAGTAAACTGTAGAATTATTGTAAGAACACTATATTAATTAAAAATATCAGTAATCATAAATTGTCTTCCTAAATTCAGTTCTGGATTCGTATATTTTTAAATTCCAGTTTCTTATTTTTCAAACGAAATTTATTATTTCAAACCAATCACTTTAAATATATTCGCCAAAGTATTTGCATTTCAAAAAATGAATTCCAAATGATTTGAAAGAAAATTAAAAAATAAAACATAAAAAAGTAAATTTTCAGAAATGCTCTTTCAGACACCGGATCGCTATCTAAACATAACTTCCATTTCCTGTGGAACATAATACAGTTAAGTTTAAATATTAGACATTAATACAGGCTGTAGAAGTTTCGAAATATTACTGAAAATATTAGTTTCACGACTAAATATTAGATAACACATTATTCCAAATTTTATATGCTTGAATTTATTAAGATTAATTTTATGCAAAACATTCTTATTATGCCGACGATATAAAGATATAAAGGTATTAACTGGACTTTATTTTTGCTGTTATTTATATATTTTTGATAATATTTGGGTTGGAAATCGTTACACAATTTGGATAACATATTGTAAAATCTGGGTTTTCAGTTATTACAGTAACAAAAAATTATTAGATAATTAAATTTAGTGCTTAGGATAAATCAACTTTTTTTTTCATTTTCGTTCAGTTTTCTTCATCCAACATTGATCAATACCCTAAATACCACTCAAAAGTTTTTACGAAAGTTCTTAGACTTCTCCCGAGAAGGATACTATATTTAAACAATACATTAATCACTTAAAGTCTTGAAATCGAATTATATTTATCTTATATTGTCAAAAAAAATGTACCACAATTTCACAAAAATACTACAGAAATTTGAATATCCAGAGATATTTTGAGAAATATGCCTTTCAAAATTATAATTTTTACTATAACATTTCAAATCAAGGTTTTTGTAATTTCTTTTGTGTTATGATAAGCTGGCTTTAGTAGAACTATATTTAACTTAAACCAGGAATTCTTTATTTTTTCCTTTCGCGAACTTATTTTAACTTTAAAAATTTATGTTACTCCATGAACAAAAGTATTTTAAGTAAAAAAATTTTATCCATATAGTTAATTTTCACGAACTCAAAATAGTAAAATGAAATAATTATGCATTCATTATTTTAAGTTCCTGCTCATTCAAGCCCTAAATTTTTTAAAAGAAGTTTCTTTAAAAATCAGCTTAAGTTGGGTTTGGTCTGGGTTACTGGCTGAGCTCATCCTTGTATGTCATTATTGGTGACCATTTCAATCAATAGCTAACCAAAGAAATTTTATTTCAATTAAATTATACACTAAACTTGAAAAATTCTTTTCAAATGAATATTGCTTTTGTAATCATTTTTGTTTTCTAATATCGAAATGAGCATCCAGTGTTTTCGAGAGTCCAAACCCCGGGTACGGAACTCCACTTGGGAGCAAGGCCCATTGTTTCAATAGCCTTCGCTTAAAAAACTACTCAAAAATGCATTAAGAGACAAGCATTTTGTATAGAAACTGGGCTCAGTGCGATATACCTTTCCTTAAATTCTATTATGAACTAACTTCTTCGTCTTAAACTTAGGAAATTTCATCACTGATAGTATATTCACTTTAAAATAATAAGTTAGAAACTATTAGTATCTCAGAAATAGAAGTAAAGAGCGGTTAGAGTTCACTACAAAAAATGCTATGAATATTCAAATCATATTTCTGCCTGCTTCATAAGCCTATTTTTAAGTCTATGGATCTTGTTATCCCACAGTTTTCCCATACATATTTGAATTGCATATTTTAAAAATTCCGTAAGCAGATTACGCTTTTATTTTTATAAGAATATTTTTTCCTAACCATTGACAGAATCGTTTGCGTTTCTCAGAATTTAGATTTTGCATTCTTATCACTTTAAGTTAGATAAAAGCATTGATTCTAATTTTAAATTAACAATATTCATAAGAAATTTGAGATGCGGAAATACAACTTTAATTCGCATGTAGCACCGCTTTCGTTAAGAGCTATTTCTGAATTATTCAAGTAAAAGCACAAACGGCATTTGCAATAAAAGCAAAATAAATTCTGATTTTTAAAAAATCAATCATGTGAATAATTTTTCTCCCGTTACTCATTTTAACTCAAAAGAATTGTGGCAAGAAAAAAGTAAGAATACATCTGCCATCAGCTAAAATTTGCTTCTAATTTTCTATCCAAATTTGATACAAAAAAATATAAGCACTCATCTGATTGCAGTTACAACTTGCTTAATCACTTTGTTTTGACAACAATCAAATTGTTTTGGAGATGACTTAAACAACTTCACAAATCTGAGTAACAAGCGGAAAAATGCGTTCATTACTTCAAATGAAATGGCTGCATTCAATTCACTGGAAGTTCCAGTTTCTTATGAGTAACGATTCATTCCCAGGTAATTTTTAAGTAATGATTCATTTTTGTACTTTGAGTCAAGTTGTTTTGTCAAAAATTCACAGAATTTACTTCAAAATAAACAGTGTGATTTATAAAACTACATTTTTTTCGAAATGTATTAATATGACTTTAAATATCGTCCTTTTTAAATCAGATAATGTAAAATAAGGACAATGTGGCTTTAATAAACAGCAATAACATATCGGCAACTATTCTTTGAATATTTGGATTTCCAAAGATCACATAACTTCAGACCGAAATGCCTATCTATTTTTTTGACAAACCAATAATACAAAATTATTTTTTTAATTTAAAAAATAATAAAACTTAATTAAACTGAAATAAAATGTGAGTTTTCGAGCTCGGTGGGTGCACGTTTCAATAAATTAAGCTAGTTCAGAATTAAAATTATATCATTAAGTTTAGTAACAACTATGAATTTAATAAAGTTACATTTGTAACATTACCGGTTAATCCTCTTCCATCTCGTAATGTAGATCGAGTCTATACCATACAGTTTTACTGACAAAGTTATTGTATATTTAAATGAATTATATATATATATATATATATATATAATGGCGTTGAATTACATTATAATTTTATAGAATTGCATGCAAACAGCAATTTTTTGCCCTTGTGTAAGCGTTTGGACCTATTCTCAAGCGCTACACCTAAAAAGTGATTACAAACAGCATAGTATTGGATCGTTAAGTAACATTAAAAATACCATTTTCAAAATTTTCTCATTTTATAGAAGATGCTGGAATGAAATTTATGCGCAAGTAGTTTTAAATATAAAAATGTAATTTTTAAGATTTCATAAATTTTCATTACCGTAACCAGTATTGTATTGACATTTCCAACCATTTATGTCTTCTAGCCTTTAAATTTAAAATGAGAAGAATATTTTGCTAGGAGACAAAGAATATCTATTTAATGATGCTGGATCTGTTGTTTGATTGTTAATAATATTTAATTATTAACAATCAATATTAATTTATAACTTCATCATATTTATTTACAGAAGTAGATAAAGACTCGGTCCCATAGTTAAATTTTCCCAAATATTTTGACTATTTCGAATATAATATAAAAATAATATTCATAATATTGCTCTCTAAAGGACTCTAGTTAGTAGTTATTTTTTTATTTAGTTAATCTCATAAGGACCGCCTTTAGATTATTTTTAAGTAAGTTAGTACTGCATTTTACCTTTGCAGGCTGACGCAAAGATCTGATCTGAAAGGCTGAAGGCTGATCTAGATTTCTAGGTAATGAGCAAAAAAAAATAGGAAACTTTAACGCCGTTTTGAAAATGGAACCGAAGATCTTGGAATTAAACTTTTCTGTTTCTTCGGTAGAATCATCGTTTTAAGTAAAGATTATATTCGGCAGTCGTCTGTAGTTAAAAGATGAGCTACCGGTGGAACTTATATAATGCATAATAACTAGAGTCCTTTAGAGCATATAATATTGCTCTAAAGAATTCTAGTTAGTAGTTAATTTTTTTTATTTAGTTAATCTCATAAGGACCGTTTTTTGATTACTTTTAAGTAAGTTGGTACTGCATTTTACCTTTGCAGGCTGACGCTGTACCAGTTGAGTATTCACTACACGTGTGATATCTAGATTTCTTGGTAATGAGCAAAAATAAAAAAGAATAGTAAACTTTAACTCCATTTTGAAAATGAAACAGAAGATCTTGGAATTGAACTTTTCTGCTTCTTCGGTAGAATCATCGTTTTGAGTAAAAATTATATTCGGCAGTCATCTGTAGTTAAAAGATCAGCTATCGGTGGAACATATATAATGCATAATACACTGGGAAATTCATTATGGAAAATTAATTGACGATCTTTTAATTAACGAATCTATAAGCAAGAGTTAGAATGCTAACTTATTTGTTTCATTGGGAAATTTAATTTTTACTTTCTCATATGCATAATTAAGTAGAAAGTATTGCAATCGTCAAAAAATTTGACCACCAGATTTTGAGGAAATCCTACGCTTTATAATTCTGAGTCAGAAAACACCATTTTTGGAATTACGTCTCTTAGTCTGCATGTCTATCAGACAGTCGATGAACACGATAGTCCAGAAATGAATCTCGATTAATGAAATTTCGCATGCGGTCTTACCGCCAAAATTATAGATCTGTATCAAATATTCTACGGAATACGTCTAAAAGAAGTATGTCTGTCTGCGATTGTTGGAAATGAGAAAGTTGATTCTCTTGCCAAAGCAGCAACTGAAAAAAATGAAGTGGATTTCATTGTAGGTATACCAAAGTTATGGATTAAGTTAAGTCTTAAAGAAGTGTCTCTTAAAATGCCCAGTCTCTTGTTATGCCCAAAATAGACCTCAAGAGATACATGGGTAATTTTTACCTAAACCAATTATATACAGGACACGGAAGTCTTCCAGTTTATCAAAATATATTGTTCCAAAAAAATGACAATTGCAAATGTGGTTTGAATAAAGAACAGTAAAACACTATATTTTTGGTTGTAATCTTTACAAAGATATCAGGAAAAAGTATTTTTCAACAACTTTGGAACGTTGGGCTTAATGCAGTTAGCTGCGAATGGCTTGGCAAGAAGTGGACTTATTGAAATAGTTAAAAATTTGTTAGAGTTTTCTCTTAAGGGTTAATTGTGTTCATTTATTTATAGTCGTCCTGTTTTTTATATTGTGTTAATGTTAAATATTATTTTGAAAATTGAATCGTGATAAAAATTGAATATATTTTATTTGAGGGAAAATACCCTATTTATTGATGTATTATTGTAATGTTGTTTGGGAAATGATGTCTGAGAAAATTACTTTAAATTTTATACGGAAAATGTCATGGTAATTGATAATAGGAAAACTGAATCGTAAATTAAATTTCTTTATGTTTTAAGTTCTTTTGCTTGTTCTATTGTAATTTTGATGTGACGAAATTTTTTAATGTGTATTCTATGGTGTATGCTAAGAAGTATATTGATATATTTTGTAATTTTAAAAATTATGAATATAATGTAACACACAAAGTTGTTTAAATAGAAAAACGGGCTCGTAGTAACTGTCATCAACTTTCCACTGTGTACTTTTTTTAGGACGGTAAAATCTTTATATATGTCTGTCCGTGTGCATTCAACGTGATAACTAAAACCCACTATGAGGCAGATGAAAAATTTGACATATCATTTTATCACCAGTATTGGATATCCGTATAAAATTCCGTCAAAAGGTTAAATACCTATTCGTGCGTATGTACAAGTGATTATAAGGGCACAACAAGACAGATGAGGGAATTTTAGTATGACCTTTACACCAAAATTGTGGATCTGTGTCTAATTTTAGGCCAAATTGGTCCACTGGAAAACCATCTATTTGTTTGTTAGTCTGTAAGTATGTGAACACAATGACTCACAAACACAATAAGCAAAAGAAATGAAATTTAGTATGCGGTCTTCGTCACCAAAATTGTAGACCTATAAACATACTTTGACCCAATCGATCGAAGTAAAGAGATCTAAAATCTTCCTTCCGAATACAACGAAACTAACCACGAAACTCCCCGAAATGTGTAAATATGCGAGATTATCTAGAAAAGAGCACTCCAGCTAGTTTCGAGAGCAAGATACTGGCCGCCAAAAGGGTGATAAGTAAATTTTAATATCCTAAACAGTAGAAATTGATATCTCTCTTTAAAAACCATGATCACATGCTTATTATTTACAAAC
>BGPR01050374.1:0-11085 GCA_013235015.1 Araneus ventricosus
AACTAGTATTTTAAAATTAATACTAGTACAAAGGAAATAATTTATATAGTAAAATAAAGCGTAGTAAAGTAAAACTATATAAAATAAAATTAATTTTTAAAAGGCACAGGTGTGTTTTTAAAAAAAAAAATGCCGTACCTGAAATTATTTTGAACGGAACTTCTGAAATAAATAAATTCCTGTTTGTTTGTTTTTCTGTAGGCATACGAAATTTAATACATCATGCAAAATCAGGTTCTTATCTTTCCGTTCTTGCTTTTGCAACAGAAATCGCAGCGTCTTCTCGGAATGCCCGAGGGCCCCTCTGCGATTTATTGTTGCTTGATGGTTTTGAAAACCTATCCGTTTTCCCAAGGCGAATCCTTTTCTGTATAGTATAGAGCCCTGTTCCGGTAACTGAAGGCAAGGTCAAAACAACTTTTCTTATGAGATAATTTACGAGCCGGCGTTTTGTGTCCAGTTTCTTTGTCGGAATTGAATAATTACAGACACATGTACTGACAAAACATTTGTGTTACCTCCCTTGTAATAAAATAAGTAAGCGATCAGGATTTTAGAGTAGAAAAACTAAAAACTTCACTTTTAAAATGTTTGCTGGTACAAACGCCTTGATTCAAAGCAGAATACAGAACTAGCGAAAGAGAAGTATGAGAAGGAAGGCACCCTCGACGTCAGAATCTACTCGGCCAATGAGAGTGCGTTTCGGATTGCATCATGATTCCTGCTATTTCAGTGCATCTTTCGCTCTCAATATCTAAGTAAATAAATTTTTCTGTAAAATTTCACTTGCATATTTGAAATTAGAATGATTTTTTCTACAAATACGGATGGCTTTCAAGTGTTTTTAAAAAATGCTGAAGTTCCCCATTGGGGTTGTAATTCTAACAACACTAGTTGCGTTTCTTTGGCGCACTTTGTAAATAATGCAGGTATTGAAATCCTGGCACCCCCACTAGATTTGGTCAGAACTCCGCCAGTACCATTGATTTTGCTATTGTGAAAGATTTCCTTTTCCCGTATGATATTCATTCTCTTCCTGAGCTCAGTTCTGACCATAACCCAGTACTGCTAAATTTTTATTTCAAATTTTCCATTCCGAATATTACAGGAAATACTAAAATTAACTGGAATGAATTTAGAAATCACCTGGCCAACTGTAATATTCCTAATCCAAATGGAATTAAATCGCCAGCTGACATTGATTTCTTCGTGGAAAACTATGAAAACGCGATTATTGAAGCCAAGATCGCCGCATCTAACCCCATCACTAGCAATCAGATTTATATTGACCCTCGCATCAGGAAGCTTAATAGCGAGCGAAGTTTTGCCAGGAGGATGTCTCAGAAATATAGAATCCCAGCCCTCAAGAGTATTGCTAACAAACTTAACAAACAAACTAATAAGCTAAATGACAAAATCGAAAATGAAAATTATGTTAACACCCTAATTAATGTTAACACAGACGACGGTTCCTTCTGGAATTTTGTCCGCCCCTTCAAACGCAAATTTAAAAATATTCCGACACTTAAAGGACCTGCCAATATTGTTCAAACTGACACAGAAAAAGCAAACTGCCTGGCTGACAGCCTTGAGAAACAATTCCAGCTCAATGATGTTCACCGCGTAGATACGGAGCATCTTGTGAATGACACTGTCAGGGATTTTATAAACTCTGTCCCCCATAAATTCAATGACATCAAGCCTGTTAACCCCATTGAAATTACTAATTATATTAATAAGCTCAAGAAGAAAAAATCTCCTGGCATTGATGGTATCAGCAATAAAGCTATCCAAAATCTCCCTACTCAGTATTTTTCCTTCCTCGCTAAATTGATAGAAAATATTATGATTTTTGGCTATTTCCCCACGCGTTGGAAAACAGCTGCAGTTATTCCCATACTGAAACCTGGTAAAGACCCAACTGTCCCAGGCCCATAGGCCTATCTCCCTACTGTCTTCTATCAGCAAAATTGCTGAACATTTTATACTTATCAGACTAAATGAACATCTTGAAGTTAACAATGTACCCATACCTGAGCAATTCGGATTTAGGAAAAACTTATCCACTACCCATCAACTGCTCAGAGTCACTGAGTACATTGAAGAAGGTTTCAGTAACAAGCAGAAAACCGGGGCTGTTTTCCTGGACATTCAGAAAGCCTTCGACAGGATGCAAACTCATTAATTACAACACTCCTAACTATCTGATTAAAATTTTTACTTCTTACCTGCGCAACAGAAAATTCACTGTTAGAGTTAATAAAGAGCTCTCTAACCTTAAAGATATCAATGCAGGAGTAGCACAAGGGTCCAAATGCGGACCTGTTCTATCTGCTCTTTTCATTAATGATATCCCTAAACAACACAATACCATGTTAAGCATATTTGCAGATGACACAGCAATATTGGCAAGAAATAAAAACCACAATTACATCCGCATTGCACTGAACAGACATCTCAAAACTCTCGAGGATTGGTTTCTAAAATGGAAAATCCAAATAAACAGAAGCTACTTTATTTTCTAAATCTAAAAGTAATCCCCCCCCCCATTCTCATTAATAATATTAGCATCCCGTGGTCTCAGGAATGTTGGAGTATATTTAGATAAACGCATGACATGGAAACCCCATTTTTATTACATTAAGAAAAAGTTTCGAGACCTAACGAGAGAGTTCTATCCCCTAATCTCTCGAAACTCCAAAATGACTAGGGAAAATAAAATACTTATTTACACTGCCTATTTGCGACCAGTTATTACTTATGCTTGCCCGGTGTGGGGTTATGCTGCCAAATGAATTTTGATAACAACATATTCATGAAGTACCCGCTGTCTCCGCTGATTGCCGGGCTACCTCCTGTCATGATAATTTGGTGTTGCGTGACGGTCCATCTTTGCCGTGGTGATTAGGAGTGCTCAAAATTCATGCTGCTCTGCTGGTGTCAGAGCAATGACTGAGAGAAGAGGTGGTCGTGGCAGGCTGTAAGGAGCATGGGAGGAGCAAGTACATATGGCTTTTAATTGCCTCGTTAGGGTGATTTTCAAGTCTGTTGTAGAAGTTGGAAGAAAGTTTTTTGATGAAGGTTTTAAAAGTAGGATAGTTGAGAGATCTATATAAATCTCTATTAAGCATGAACCACCTTGCGTTGCAAATTTTTCTAATGAGAAGATTTTGCTCTGTTTCTAGGATTTTAATGACAGATTTAGCTGCATAACCCCACACAGGACAGGCATAACTAAGTACTGGACGCAAATAGGCAGTGTAAATAAGTAGCTTGTTATTTCTATTCATTTTGGAGTTTCGAGCGATTAAGGGGTAGAACTTCTTGGAGATGTCTCGAAACTTTTTCTTGATGTGGAGGCAGTGGGGTTTCCAGGTTAATCTTTTATCTAAAATAACGCCAAGATATTTGCATTGCTGAGACCACGGAATATTTTGATTATAGATTTTAATGGGGGGGGGGATGATAGCGTTGGAGAACATTACAGCTTCGGTTTTATCAGCATTAATTTGGATTTTCCACTTAGTGAACCAGTCCTCAAGTGTTTTTAGGTGTCTATTAAGTGCAATTTGGACGTAGTTGTGGTTTTTGTTTCGTGCCAGTATTGCTGTGTCATCAGCAAAAATGCTAAGAATTGTGTTGAATTGTTTAGGGATGTCATTTATGAAGAGTGCAAACAGAACGGGCCCGATTTTCGAACCCTGAGCAATTCCTGCATTGATAGTTTTATTTTGAGAGAGTTCATTATTGACTTTAACTGCAAAATTTCTGTTTGTGAGATAGGAGTGAAAGATTTTAATGAGATAGTGTGGGGTGTTATAGTTGATGAGTTTGTGGATTAGCCCGTCTTGCCAGACTCTGTCGAAAGCCTTCTGAATGTCTAGAAGTACAGCCCCTCTTTTTTGTTTGTTATTTAGACCCTCTTGGATGAATTCAGTGACTCTAAGTAATTGGTGCGTGGTGGAGAGTTTTTTCCTAAAGCCAAATTGTTCGGGGATGAGGATATTATTTTCTTCCAGATGGTCGTTGAGTCTACTGAGTATTAAGTGTTCGGCTATTTTACTAATAGATGGCAATAGTGAGATGGGTCTGTAGCTCACAGGATCGGTAGGATCTTTGCCAGGTTTTAGAATAGGGATAACAGTGGCTGTCTTCGATCTAGTGGGGAAGAACCCAAATTTCATAATGTTTTCAATTATAGTTTTGAGGGTGGTGATGCAATTTAGAGGAAGGTTAAAGATAATTTTGTTACTGATGCCATCATAACCAGGGGCCTTATTCTTTTTAAGTTTTTTAATACAATTGATTAATTCATCAATGTGAGGGAGGGGGGAAATCAGTGTAGTATTTGGGAGTGGAATTTAGAAATCTCTCGACAGAGTCCTGAACGATAGTCTCAGTTTCATTGTGGTGGAGGTCGTTAAGTTGAAATTGTTTTTCCAGACTATCCGCAAGACAGTTAGCTTTTTCAATATTTGTTTGAGCAATACTGGATGGACCAAGAAGGGTCGGAATCGTGTGTTTTTTCCTTTGAAAGGGGTGTGTGAAGTTCCAGAATGTGCCGTCATCTGTGTTGACGTCTGTGAGGGTTTTAGAGTAGTTGTCCGTTTCAATTTTGTCATTAAGTTTGTTAATTTTCTTGTTAAGTTTATTAAGTTTAGTCTTGAGGGCTGGATCTCTATGTCTTTGGAAAGTCTTTCTGACAAAATTCCTCTCGTTATTGAGCTCCCTTATCCTCGGGTCAATATAGGTTTGAGAATTAGGAATGGGGTTAGATGCGGCGCTCTTGGCATCTGTGATAAGAGTTTCGAATTTTACAACAAGGTTTTCCAGATCATTGGGAGAGTTAATGGGGAACTTCAGCATTTTTTTTTTATTTTTTAAATCGATTTAAAATGCTTCGAAACGAACAATAACATTAAAAAAAAGTTCTAGACAGTTTTGTTTTTTTAAAATTTGCAATCAAAGTTCGCCTCTCAGAAAACGCGGGAAAAACGATCCATTTTGGCGCGAAACGGGTGTGACGTCAAAATTGCCAGACAGGGGAGAAACACTCTTCCTTCCCGTTCGCGCTCTATAGAGATTCTCTTTTTTTCTATGCTTTCCGACTATCTCATCAGATAAAATAATGTCGGAAAGATACAAGTATTGTATTGTTCCTAAATGTCGTAATACAACTGTAACGGCACCCGATAAATTATTTATCAATGTGCCAAAAAATTATGTTATTCGCAAAAAGTGGTGTAAAGCGATGAAGAGAGATCCGAAGCTAAATCCGGAATTATCAGCAAGCAGCGATCATCATGTCTGTGGAGATCATTTTGATGTGAGTTATTAATCTATATTATACCTATTAAAATTGTATATCATGAAGCACAGTAATATCAGAATTCGATATCTTTTTTTGTTTTTAAAAGAAGTGTAAGGTGAGGTTAGCAGCAAAAATATTAAGATATTTTAAAGCAAATAGTTAAAGTTAATTAGTTTTTTCCCATTTGATTACATGGAATTTATTTTTTTACCCTTTGAGAGGCCATTGCCCCTCAAAGGGTAAAAATATAGAAGATCCACCTTTAAGAATCCTTTTTAAAAAAAAAAAAACTTGCTCATGTTATTTTATAGCATAAATTTTTTCAATGAATATTCGAATTTTTCTTATATTTTTTAAAAAATTACCAGTACTATTGAAAATTAACAAGAATATCTTAAAAATTAGTATAAATTCGCGACTTTTTATATAATAAAATTCGTTTTCATTTGTAGTTCAGCAAAATAATTCGCAGAATTAACTTTTGATTCAAAATAAATTCCTTACATTCAATGAATGCATTAAAATCAAAATTAGTCTTTAAAAGTTAGTTTGCTCATCAATTATTATAGTTGAGAAAAGGTGGAATAAATTTATCTCATCGTGCATCTCGAGTTTGTTGATGGCATCACTTAAATTCCTAGATCAGTCGCATTTGGTCTGGTTTGAATATTGTTATAAATTTATATAGTTTTTTTTTTATATATAATTCAAAAATTAACTAACATAATGAAAAAAAAACTTACTTTGCAGTAAAGAAGGCTTACTACTTACAGATACTTTGCTCGTATCTTTTTTATTTTTTTGCAATTTACGAAAGTGGTTACAGTTTTATCATTTTTAATTTTTTAGTGTATTTCTTTATATAAGTTATTTTTACCAGATTTTATATTAATTAGTATAAACTAGTATTTTAAAATTAATACTAGTACAAAGGAAATAATTTATATCGTAAAATAAAGCGTAGTAAAATAAAACTATATAAAATAAAATTAATTTTTAAAATACACAGGTGTGTTTTTAAAAAAATGCCGTACCTGAAATTATTTTGAACGGAACTTCTGAAATAAATAAATTTCCTTTTTTTTTTTTTTTTTCTGTAGGCATACGAAATTTAATACATCATGCAAAATCAGGTTCTTATCTTTCCGTTCTTGCTTGTGCAACAGAAATCGCAGCGTCTTCTCGGAATGCCCGAGGGCCCCTCTGCGATTTATTGTTGCTTGATGGTTTTGAAAACCTATCCGTTTTCCCAAGGCGAATCCTTTTCTGTATAGTATAGAGCCCTGTTCCGGTAACTGAAGGGAAGGTCAAAACAACTTTTCTTATGAGATAATTTACGAGCCGGCGTTTTGTGTCCAGTTTCTTTGTCGGAACTGAATAATTAAAGACACATGTACTGACAAAACATTTGTGTTACTTCCCTTGTAATAAAATAAATAAGCGATCAGGAATTTACTGATAGAAAGTGAGTAGCTTTGTTCCGACGCTTTCAAAGAGATCCATAAAAATACTACAGAATAGTATGTCACATTTGAGTGCTGATTGTTGGAAAATCTGTTGCATTCAGAGAGATACACATTCTTTCAAGGCATTTTCAAATAAAGGGCTGACGATACGATTCGCGGAAGAGTCTCGGGGAATACGGAAGACCATTGATGGGCGGTGGGACTATGTCATCCCACCCCTTGTGAAGAAAACTAAAAGCAGAAAAATTCTTTATTTGTAAAATATTTTATTTTCAGGTGATAGGACATCAACTATGTATTTTTTTAAGGTAAAAAAAAATTAATATAGTGCCCTTCAAAGAGTTAAGAAACCAGTGTTCCCCCATACCAATATCAGAAACTACTATAAAGATCAACCTTGAATTCAAAATCTGGTTTGTTTCGAAAAAAACTGTAAGGTGAGGTTAGCAGGGAAAAAGAAATAAACATTTTAAAGCAAATAGTTAAATTTAATTTGTTTTTCCTTCTATTATCCCCCTTTTTTAATTCCATGGAATTTACATTTTAAGAAACCATTGATAGTCCATATAGATGAGGTTAAACGCATAAGTACCTCTATGAGCTCGTATTGAAAGATTACGTGGTAGCCACGTGTAGTTTTAAGGTTCTATTGTTGATTAAGGTTTATAAATAAATTGTTTCTATTTTGGCCCCGATTTTAAAAAGAAAATTATTTTATACTTTTCAAACCCCGAATTTGTTTAATTTTTTAAAGTTTTTTTTTTTTAATTTTTTCGCATGAAAAGTTAAGAGCGGACACTTTAGCGGTTTCCTTTTTTATTTATGCTGATTCATCCGCACGGGGATAGTGATTATCATCGGCTCTGTTTTTCATGCTTTTTCATTTTTTAAGCACTCTGTCTGTCTACAAATCAGTATACACACCATGGGATACTGTTTGGATTCTGAGTTATGACAGGGTTTTTTTAACCTAAGTTCAGCATTTTATTTTGTTTTATGTTGTTTCATTGAGGAAGAACTCCTTTAGAATTAATTTATTTCCCACTTCCGGGAGATCTTTACTTTCGTTTCAGTTATAAAGGTTCTTTCTTTTTCATACTTAATTTTGGAAATGAATATTTATATATTTTGTAAAACGAAAGTTAGTGTTAATTGATTCATCATTTCTATTTTTCGTGTTTTTATTTTTTAAACACTCTGCCAAATGTGCATGGGATTTTCTTCTACAACTTTCCTAAATAAAACTGTGACAATCAGATCTGAGATATTGTTGGCAAGCTAAAAGCCCGTCTTGGACGGGCACAAATTTTCTATTTATACAATATTAAGCGTGTTGTATTCATTTAATTTTTCAGTTGGAGAAAGATATGGCAAATTATATGCGGAATTTTTCTTGAAATACATTGCCATCATTGTCGAATCAATCCTTGGCAAATTATCCGATTTAGTTTGTACAAAACCAATATCCATTGTGAAATTGAACGCTGTAGAGTAGAAAAACTAAAAACTTCACTTTTAAAATGTTAGCTGGTACAAACGCCTTGATTCAAAGCAGAATACAGAACTAGCGAAAGAGAAGTATGCGAAGGAAGGTACCCTCGACGTCAGAATCTACTCGGCCAATGAGAGTGCGTTTCGGATTGCATCATGATTCTTGCTATTTCAGTGCATCCCTGGTCCAAGAGACCTTCCTCCCTCCAGGTTTCACGCCCTTAATTGCTAACTATCAGGTTTATCGTAATGACAGTATTAATATTAACAGACGCACTCATAACTTTGGAGGAACTTGCATTTACATTAAATCCACCATTGAACATCATCGTGTTCCTACTCCGGAACTGGAGTCAATGGATGCTACTATTGTCGAAATTAAAATTGGTAGTCACCCACCAATTAAGATCATCTCGGCATATGCGAGAGCCAGCATGACTGGTGGGTTCCCTCTGGTGGACCTACAAAAACTCCTTAAATCTGGCCCAAATATCATCATTGTGGGCGACCTAAATGCAGCCCATATTGCCTGGAATAGTCCTCGAACATCTTTCTACGGAAGGAAATTGTTTAACTATTTACAAGGCATTAACGGTATCAATGTTTTGGCACCCCGTTCCCCCACCCATATTAATCTGCATACTTGGGATACCGTTATTGATCCAAATTATGCTTCAGTTCAGTTACGTATTGCTGTGCCACCAGACGGACAGTATTCCTCTATTACTATAGATCTTGCAAATGGAGAGTTCCTTTATCCATGCAGAGTTAATTCCTCCACAGGCTCAGCTCGATCCCATAACCCCGTCCTCCTAAACTTTACTTCTGATCTCAATCCTAGTATTAATGGTAAGAACCAAAGACAAACTAGGTCAATTCAGAATCTGTAACTGGTGCAGAAAACAATAATATACAATGGGGAACTTCGGCATTTTTTTAAAACACATGAGAAACCCTCCGTGACTGTAGAAAAATCATTTCTAATTTCAAATATGCAGGTGAAATTTTACAGAAAGGGTATTTAGATATTGAGGCAGAAAGATGCACTGAAATCAACGTCAGCATTGGGTTAGATTTTGAGTCCCTTTGTGAAAAAATCACGTGCACCTCCACTGTCCTTAATTTTAGGAAGGGAATTTAGGTAAACTTATAACCAGTGAAGGTGCTAGGAGATAAATTAAGTTGAAAAGAGAGGAATAATGCTCTGGCTGCTTCAAAGAAAGCAATGGTACATAAGGGGAGAGGGAATGATGGGAGATAATTTAATTAAAATTATACGTTGACCGTTGAACCCTATTTAACAAAGAAACTGCTGCTGGCATAATATAAAGAAAGCTAAACATTTAGCACGTGAAAATGGGGAGATAATTTAAAGGGAGGTGGGTAATGCAGAAAAAATCAGCGCGTAGCTTCTTGTAACAAAGTTCAGGCCAGATTTGAAAAGAGTGCCTTATATTGGAAGGAGTTGGATCCTCCTAAATCTTTTGACTCATTAGGAGATTAAAAGAACCACATCCATCAAGTTCTAGGACGTTTTCCTTGACTGGGGAGCGCAAGGTCATAAACTGGTGGTTGCAACAGCTCGTTACAGATCTTAAATTTTGATGAAACAGGTCGAGTTTTTTGTGCGGCTCAAAATAAGTTCAATTTTGGTCGTCGTGAATGACTTTACGTCGGACCGCTTACCATGGAGCATTAACTTGATGGTCATAAGTTGCTTGAATTTCTGAAAAACTTACAGTCATGATGTTCATTGTGATGTTGCTCCCCAGACAGGAACCAACCATGAGCACTGGACGTATTATGGCTTTGTAAAGCAGAATCTTGTGTTTGATAGGAAGTGTGCTCAACAGGCCTTTACGAGACTAGAAAGTTGGTACTTGCTATGATAACTTTTTTGAATGGCGTTATTAATGTAACGGTAGCAATTTAGGGTCAAGATGAAGTCCCAGTGTTATAATCAAAATACGAGGAACTGGATTGGCCAAAAGAATTTCAATACCTGGAGTCAGAACCGGAATATAATGTTTTCTAGTAAGAGCGCACACATTTATTGGATTTTGCGCATTTCCAGTCCGTGGAAAGAGCCCAGAGCTGGGCAAGAGAATATAATGTTGAAGACGACAGTGGTGTTCAGGTCTTTGTGTTTGAGAATAGCGGTGTCGTCAGCAAAATCGCTAAATGACAGCCTGCGGAGTCTGGAGTATGTCATTGACGCCAGATGATGGCTTGTTGGAGAGTAAGCTACCTGAGCACAGCCAAAGGCCTCTGCTTTCTCAGTGGGAGCAAGTGCTGGATAAGCCAGTCTCACCCTCTAAGAGTGGAGGGATGAGAGAATAAGGCTTGCAGGCTTTGAGGAGTCTCCCTCAGAGGAACGAGAATCTGGTGTAAGTGATGCTGTGGCTTTGTTCCAGCACGCTTCTGGAAGCAGGTGTTGTTTAATTTCAGCAATTTGATCTTTTAATTCTATAAGAATTCACGTCTAAATTCAGGGTGCTCTGGTTGGAGTGAATTTTTTGTCGCATTGCCAATAAGGCTTCTCTGGTGGTCTTTAAATTTTGAGTTGAGGAATCCGCAGAGTGTACTCTTTTTAAATTTTGCTTAAACAACCAGCTGCCATTATCAGCGTCATCATTGCTAGTAATTTTTACTTGCGGGGAAGAAGGGGTTTAAACTTGTATAGCGAAAGTTCTCCCAGTTGGTGGAGAAGTGCCACCAGAATAAGATAGGAAGAGCTTCCAGTGAGGGTTAGGATTGCTGGGTCTAAGATCATTTTTCCTCTAATTTGAGGTGGAAGGTTCTTTGAAGTTGCAGGGA
>BGPR01050376.1:0-11084 GCA_013235015.1 Araneus ventricosus
AAGGTTATGACGTCTAGATACGTCATCAATGGTCGTCTGTGGCCCCCACGCCCCACCCCCTACATTTTGAAACGAAATTGAAAAAACACATATCTATTCATTGTCTATGGGTAAACCTTGTAGAAATTCCCAGTCCCAACCACCTAACCTATTTCGACAATTTTTATTTTATATGAAAGCCTATGACGTCTAGATATGTCATTAAGTGTCGCCTGTCCCCCGCCATCCCCCCATTTTCGGACGAAATCGAAAAAACTATTTCCTACTGTACATTCTCTATGGGTAAACCTTTGGACAGTTCGCCAGCAACAACCTCCCGACGTATTTCGACAACTTTTATTTCATACTAGCTGCATGGCCCGGCGTTGCACGGGCAATCTTGAATAATGGGATATTCCCGGGCGGAGAGAAGTGAGATCACGTGAGGCCTTGGGATCCATATTTTCATATGCCCGGCTCCATTTTTTTTTTCAACAAATATTGTCACTTACTTTCGCCAACAAATATAAATATTCTTTCAAATCTAGTCTTTTTATTACTAATTTTCATATGCCCGCCTCGGGTTTATTTTTTTACACATATTGTCGCTAACGTAAACGTTACATTCCCCCCAAAACTTAAAAAATCCTTTGAATCCTATATTGTTTAATTAAAATTTTTAAATCCAACCTTTTAATTAGCTTATAGTTAATAACCCAGCATTTCTCGGAATCCACATTTTTTCATATGCCCGCCTCTGTTTTTCCCCTACAAATATTGTCACTAAGCTTCCCCAACAAACGTAAATCTGTTTTGAATCCTCTCTTGTTGGATTAAAACTTTCAGTTCAAGCCTTTTTACTACCTTAAAGCAGTTTGGTTTGAATTAAAATGCGAGAATTCTTTTGCTTATAAATTAAAACAGATTAGCATGATATTTGTTTTGCAAAAGAAAAAATAAAACGAATAATAATGAAAAAAAAACCGGATAAAAATGAATAAATATTTCCCCCCAACAAACGTAATGCTGCGCAACACCGTATGACAAAAAAAAAAAAAAAAAGAAAGAAAAATGCAGGAAAACGATTTTTTTTCAGTTGTTAATAAATTCAAACACAGAAGATCGCTCAAAAGGAAATACCAACTTCCGTTAAATAAATAAAAAAAAATGCAACACCGGATGCGAAAACTAATAATAGGGAAAAAAAGAATCCGCTGTGAATGAATTCACCATTCTGCCAATAGATGGCAGCACGTCAATTCATTCATTTTGACGTTTTTAATTAATATCTTTTTAACTAATTGTAATTTCGGATTTTAAATGGCCGAAATGGATTCCTTGGATTATTCCCCATCTTTTGGTACTTTCTGCGTGCTTCTCAGTTCAGCGGTTCGTGAGGAGATAGCCGGACATACATACATATATACATACATACGTTTGTTTACCTTCGAATTTTAATAGGATAGATGAAAGCTTATGACGTTTAAATATGTCATCAAAGGTTGTGTGCCCCCCACCAACCCCCATTTTCGAACAAAATCGAAAAAACATATAGAGAATGTATGGTGGAGAAGTGTTTTTTTCATTCTACTGAAAATGGGATGGTGGGGGGGGGGGGGGGCAGGCGACCCTTGATGATATATTTAGACGTCATAAGCTTTCCTTTGAAGAAAAAATTATCAAAATCGGTCGGGTTGTTGAGGCTGGCGGACTCGGTGAAGAATTTTTTCTATGGGGAAAAACCTTTGTACAGTTCGCCAGCCTCAAACTCCCGACCTATTTTGACAATTTTTGTTTCATATGAAAGCTTATTACGTCTAGATATGTCATAAAAGGTCGCTTTCACCCCAAAAATCTCCAATTTCGAACGAAATTGGAAAAACATATAGAGAATGTATGGTAGAGATGTGTTTTTCTATTTCGTTCAAAAATGAGGGATGGGGGCAGGCGACCCATGATGACATATCTAGACGTCATAAACTTTCAATTTAAACAAATTCTCGAAATCCGTCGAGTGGTTGTTGCTGGCGAACTGTCCAAAGGTTTTGTCGACAGTAATATAGGCATTCCTTTGCCGGATTACTTGTCTCGTCTTCAGGAGCTCATGCGAGCACTTAAACCTTCAGGCTCAGTGCATCACGGGCTGAAAGCAGTCTACATGCCGAAAGATCTGCAGACCTGTTCGCATGTGTTTGGCAAGAGAGGTCCTATAAAAAAGGGCTTTGGCAACACCATTTGAAGGTCCTTTTCTCGCCAGGAAGCGTCAGACCAAGAATTTTGTTGTAATGGTGAACGGGCAAAACAAGGTAATCAGTGTGGACAGACTGCTGCTCGACTATTGTCAGACTCGATCAGTTGAACGGGTCTATTCTGGTACCCCCCGGGGGGGGGGGGGACGGCACTTTTCCCGTTGTTAACGTGCGGGAAAAAGTGACGTCTCCCACCCCAACCGGGGGTGCCAGAATAGACCCCCAAATCTTACATATACGACTAAATACGGTCGTAAAGTGCGTTTTCGTCTCCCACCATAGTATGCGAGACTGGTGGGTTAATGTGTAGCTGATTCGAACCATAATTAGTAAAATATTCTTGACATTCTAACATTTTAAACAAAAAAAAGTCACACTCTTCTGCGACTAAAACTGAGCGAGTTCTGGACCTCAGCGCTGATAACCATTCTGCCGATCTTCGTCGTGCCTGGCGTGACGTAATTGTGAGCCAGCTTGTGGTGACTAGCGAGGATATATGAAGACGCTTAACCGAGAACTCTCTCTCTCTTTTGCATTTTTCTTTCCAGGTTGTTTACACCCGGTTACTCCAGTGGCTGATGTTTCTTGCATTTTGTGGTACTCCTGATATTTTTTGACTGTACCCGGCTCAGGCTATGAACTAGGTTCTGGAGCATACGCCGGATAGCACCCTTTATCCTTGTTTCTTGCATCTGTATTCCGGAGTCCATGGGCTTACCCGAACATAGATAGTCGTCATGACATATCTTTTTAGATTTGTTGTTTATGTTAAATAAATTGTTTTAATTACTCAGCAGCGCCTCCTGATGTGTGCAACTACCACATATTTATAAACTGACAAAGGTTAAATGAAAAATGTATATAATAAATAATATCGAAAATAGCAAAAGATTTCCTTGATAATATTTCCATTATTTTATTATCTCATTAATTTCGAATTTAGTGCTTTAAGTTGAAAATCATATTAATTATTTGTACCGTGAAAAAACCATCTTATTTGTTTCGTTTATTGGCATAGTGTCAGGACATTAATTTACTCTGATTTAATATTAATTATAATTTTTATATTCTTCACTTATTACATTTTGTTTATATTTTATATAATTAAAAAATTCTTTTGTATAAATCTTATAATACACAAAATACTCTTATCATCTGCAATTTCATTTTTAATTAAAGTTAGAATATTAGTTGCACCAAAAGTTTAGTATATAAAGTACAGAAAGCTGCTTTTATCCATAAGTTATTAATAATTTTTAAAGAATGGTATTAAATTTGATTAAAAGTCGAGAGAAGCAATTTAGAGGCAAATAAATAAAATGATTTAAATGTATATAACATTTTTAGTCAAACAGAATGGCAAAACTGAAGAAAAAAATCTTTCCTATGCATGGAATCACAGATTTTTATTAATAAAAAAAATTACGTGTTGAATTAATTTTCTCGGAACTTTTAGTAACTACCCCCTTATGTTCAATTATACAGGGTGTCCACACTTATCGTGATCAATAGCTAATTTCTAAACCGTTAGATATATTTATAGTTCCAATTGGAAAAATGCTTTAAATGAAGGGAAAAATTATAATATATGTTTTCCGAGTCACTAAATATATTTCTGAAAAAATACGAATTCTGGCTTTTTATACGGTCGCCCGGTCCTATCAGTCATAATTAGTAAAATATTCTTGACATTCTAACATTTTAAACAAAAAAAAGTCACACTCTTCTGCGACTAAAACTGAGCGAGTTCTGGACTTCGAATTTCATGATTTTTAACCAATCAGCGGTCTTGTCGAGCAAGTGCTGTGCATTGATTGGTGGATCGTCTTCAAGACGGCTATTGAAATGGTGTAAAGTGGTCTAAGTCAGCGATATTCAAAGCTCCATAACTCGGTCAGTTTTAGTCGCAGAAGAGTGGGACTTTTTTGTTTAAAATATTAGAGTGTCAAAAAAATTTTACTAAATATGACTGACAGGACCGGGGGACCGTATAAAAAGTTAGAATTCGTAACTTTTTCAGGAATATATTTATTCACTCAAAACACATATATTATAATTATTCCCTTCATTTGAAGCATTGTTTCAATTGGAACTATATGTCTATCCCTAACGGTTTAGAAATTAGCTATTTTTCACGATAAGTGTGGACACCCTGTATACGGGAGAAAAATGTGAAGAAAATATATTGAGCAGCTTTGGTTTCTATAGCGTACTAAATATTTCTGTGCGAGTTTCACTTTTATTTATATGGATTTATACTTTAAGTTGAAATTTTTGAATTTAATTTTCAGAAAATCATGACGAATAATTTTAATGACATTGATATTGAATTGCTTGTTGGGGAAGTGAAAAATCCTCTTGAATTATGGAATCTTGCAGATAAGAGCTACTGTGATAGAACTAAGAAAAGAGCAGCCTCGGCAAATGTTTGCAGACTTTTTAGTGAAGGTTTTAATGAAATGTCTGATAAAGAAAAAAAAAGAAATATATAAATGCAGTATTTCCCATTTATTTTTCAATTACACTGATCCAATGGTTTCAGTCTAGGAATAGATAAGATACAGAACATTATGTTAAATTCCTGGTATAAAAGTCCTTAAATATAATCTATTTTCCGAGGCACTTTGTCAGTATTAGATACAAAATAATCAGCCAACTTGTTTCTTGCTCAAATTGATTGCTTCGTTCCTCTTGAGCAACATAAATTGTCTTGAATGATATCGGTAAAACCTTCTATACTCATTGCATCTTCAATGCTAAAACCATCTCTATCTCTTACAAAATTATGGAGTTAATTTTTTTTATTATTAATTAACAAGTCTTTACCATTAGTTTAGCCAAATCTAAATTTACATTGATAGTTTTGGAAAAAATTTTCCATTTATTAGAAAGTATTCCAAATGCACTTTCGACATTTCTTCGGGCACGTGACGATCTATAATTGAAAATTCTTTTTTTGTCTGGAAATACTTTACCGGTAAAAGGACTCATTACAGGTGGCGAAAGGGAAAATGCCTCATCACCAATAAATGTACAGGGCATGTTTGTACCTAAATGTGTACATGCAGTGCCTGGAAGAGGTTGGCCTCTTGGACTATTTGAAGTCATTGTTTATAAGCTTCTTATAAAAAGGAATTCTTTCAAATATATTACTGTCGGATTCTTTCCCGAAAGCACCGAAGTAAATATAAATGCACTTGCAATTTGCGTTTACAAGAGTTAGTAACACAATTGAGAAATAGTTCTTATCATTGTAAAAGAAAGACCCACTCATCCTTGGTTTTCTGATTCTCACATGCTTTCGTCAATTGCACCTAAGCAATTAGGAAACTGGCTATATTTTTGAAACCCTTCAACAATTTCTTTCAACCTTTCTTCAGTCAACTCAGGAAAAGATTCTGTGCATAAACATTCCCAAATAGCACTGTAAACTCTTCTCAAAATTTTTTCGATTATTGTACGTCCAATTCTGCATGTCATGTGTAAATCCATTTGGTCACATCCACTACCCAACTATCTATAACAAAAGGGAAAAGCAGACCCATGATTATATGAAAAAATATTAATCGCATACGAGATGGTTTTCCTGATTTATTAAATAAGTTTGATGTTTCTATTTTATATTTTTTCGTAAACTGTTTCTAATACATTTATCTACACAAAAAATATTTATAATAATTATTTATTTTCAGGTAACAAAATTTTGAAAAGATGGAGAAACATCAAGGACACATATTCCAGAAGTTTGAAGAAAAAATCTAAATCTGGACAGGCTGCTGAACGCACAAAGAGATACATTTATATTCAGTTATCATTCTTGGAAACTACTGGTGCTAGTGCAGAAACATATTCAGCAAAGAAGAAACGATAACTGAAGAGGATACTGAGCCGTAGAGTGGCTTACAATAGCAAATGCTGAAGGAGTGGTCCTAAAAATCTCCACTCTGTGATCAAAATTCTGCGAGGAAACGGGGGCAAGAATAAGAGGCTTCATTAATTTAATTCATGAAAAGTGCCGTTCCTCAATCTTTTGCCGCTCCAGAACCTAATACCGACAGGTCCTTTTTCGAGAGCATTATTCTTATTCCATCCATAAAGGATTTCACAGAAGACCAAAAGCTAATTTCGCTGTGAATTCCTTTCAATAATTAAGCGTACGAGGAAGTAGTGTTTATCAAATAATGGTTACAATAATGTGAATTTACCAAACCTATCTTGGCATGCCTCTGTATTCAGCCATACCTATGCAATACCCAACTTCACGCAACCTCAATATCCCAGTTCCTTCACACCAATTTCTAATTTCTCTACTAACTTCTTTCCTGAGGTTCGTTCTCCTCAAATTCCAACAAATTCATATTCATCTTCCTACCTTTTCATCCTTTTTCTCAAACATTATCTGCTAGGTGTTCGACACCTATATCTCCTTCTATTAAATATCCAGTCCTACAGACGATGAAAATTTAGATTTGTTCAAACACGCATGATTTACTTATTATATGTATATATATATTTCTTAAAGTTAATTTTTTGTAGCCTATTTAGTTTTCCTTGTATCTTTTGAGATTAATTATTTGTATTGATTATGCATTTTTAATAAATAATTCTTTAATAAATTGTTTTTTGATATAATTGCCTGAATTGTCTATTTTTATATACACATTTATCTTGAAAACCAAATTAAAAAATTATTATAAAAGAAATAATAATAAGATAAGCTCTAAGAACTAGAATATATAAAAATCCAAACTACTGAATAGATTTTCTTCAAATTTTACTCACAAATGCTATGAAGCACAAGACAGATTTTATTGAAGATTTTGTGACAAACATTGAAATAGTAATTTTTTATTAATTAAAAAATGTTTAAATATAATTATTTAATATATTTTTTAAGTAATTATTAAATTTTTGTGTTAACTGTGCGTTTTTAATAAAAAATACTTTATTAAATTGTTTTTGATATAATTGCCTGCTGATTTACACACATTAATCTTGAAAACAAAATTAAAAAATTATTAAAAGAATTAATTATGCATAAAAGTGAAAACCTTAAATAGTTTGTATGCTATAAAAATGCAAACTACTTAATACATTTTCTTCAAATTTTGCACACAAATGCTATGAAGCATAAAAAAGGTTTTTTTGAAGGTTTTGTGACAATCAATTAAATAGTTATTTTTTTATTATTTAAAAACAAAGTTTACATATGCAGAAAATATTTTATCTTTTGTTTTGTCATTCTTATTAAATTCCTAATAAAATTTTCTTACTTTATAGTTACAACTAGCCTTTCGAGAAGAGATATAGATAGTCTGCTCTAGGTATTTTTTGGACTGAATCTTATGAGTAATTTTTGCCGTCGTCAAATGACTGGACACTCATTCGGAAATATTGAAAAACTTCTCAGGGTTTTCTCGTAAATCCCCAAAAGATGTATGAAACCTAAGCCTAGAATCAACAACTGGTTGTACCCAATATCGTCTATTTTGTTTTAAAATACATTTCTTGTACACTAGGTAGGCAAATGCAATACGCGTTCTTCTATATTCATCCATCATTGGTATCCGAAGCGTCGTTTCTTGGACATGTGAGTACTGAATCGCTGCTACACCGCCAGTGGAAAAATCTAGGAAACGAACGCTTTTCTATTGCTTTATTGCTTCTTTACTCCTTTTCCGTCGCTGCAGTGCACTACCTGTAACTCATGCCGCACTTGTGATTCTGGAGGGTTGTCGCTAATGATTCTCTGACAAAAATCGCAAGTGCTTACCGGGCCTAATTGATGATAAGCAGGACCCACGTTGATGAATCTACTTTCAAAAAAGAAAGGAATGGCCTTCTGAGGACCTTATCGCTTCTCCCATTCTGGTGCAAAGACTGAATAATCTGTTTTGTAAGATGCGAATTTATTGACTGAAAGAAAGATTCACCTAAACGGAAAGATAACGAAAGTTCAATCAGTCATAGAAATAAAGCTTTATTTTCAAACAAGGGGAAGCAAAAATTGAAAAAATTCATCTGTAGCTAACCAAAATGCTTGATTAAGAAATTGACTACTATAAAATATAGTCGAGAGTCAGAGAGTCGTAGCAGCCATAAAAGCTATAGCTTCTCACAGTATGCCATTTAGAGCTTCAAATGAAAAGTTCAATTCAAATAATAATGACAAATTATGTGATGACTGTGGAAACAAATTCTGTATTGATGCATTTTCTTCTGAATACACCAGGTTGGAAATCTAGGTATAGGACAGACATCGTACTTGCTATCAACTATTGACGATGAGTTCATCAAGCTCTTAACTAAGAAAGTATTGATCTATATTACTGATGAAGATAAATGTCAAAGTGCTGGTCCCTTGGTGGAGATTCAACTCCTATAATCCTTATGTAAATTAGCTGATATTTATCTTTCTTTATATTAAGGAAAGTGAGGATTAAAGATTCATTAAGCTTTTACCAAAGATTGGTAACAAAACCCGAAAAATGTTTGGTCAAACATGGCCTTTTTATACAATGGACTAATTGGGCTGCAGCCTAGACACGCAACTGATCCAAGGACAACTAAAATTTTACTGATTTTATCTTAATTTTGAATGGAAATACGGAATGTGTAGAATATGAGATATTACAAAACATAAGTCAAAATAAAATTATTGCTGAATTTGCTACATATAAATGCCGTAAAAATTTCTTAAATAAAAGTTAACACACTTATATCGATTAAATAAATAATTGTGACAGTGTAAAATAAAGTGCAGAATGTTTACATACATACGTACACATATTATTGTTTTATTAATTTAAATATTATTCACTGAAGTTCCAAAAGTCTTGGGATACTAACTAACATCGTGTAGAACCTGTTTTTGCCCGGCGAAGTGCAGAAACTCGACGTGGCTAAGACTCAACAAGATATAGATGTAGAACTATCGGAATTTACATTTTACAGTGAAGATTTGGTCTCGAACGGACCTACCATAAAGTGATGAAAAAGAAAATGATTTAGGCTCACACCGATTCACCGAATAATGATTTGCAATTGATATTTTTTAAACTTCAATTTTCGAATAACTTTATAGAATTTAATAAAGATTGAATATGCTGAATACCCAGGCATACTAATAAATAAAATTCATAATTTAAATTGCAGTTCGACGATTTTTATCCAAAGATTCAAGATTAAAATATGTCAATTTGTGGATAAACACTCATCATTTTGTTTCTCTTAGAAAGAAGTGGAAATTCTGCTCGCTGCAATGCGATATTGTTCTAAATATTAATGGTATTAGACTGGAATTTTTATATAAGTTTTCTTACGTGTCTGACTTTGACTTTGTGAAAGAAAAATTTCGCTGTCTCGAGCATGCGCAGTAAAAAATTATTTACTACAAATACTCATATTTTCTCTAATATTCGAAGTTTTTATTTTAAATTTTTACACAATGCTTTTCTGACATATTGTCACCTTTCCCGTAAGTTTCGTACAATTTGGTTGAAAACTCTGCATGTTATAAGCAAAAAAATGCGGAAAAATTTGGGATTTCTTAAGAAGACCTTTATATCTTCCCGAATATTGTGTTTACTTAAATGCATGTAAATATTATGCACATCAAACGTAACCATTGATGAAAGTTACATCTCGTTTGCAGTTTTCTGTGAAACAGGATGGTTCAAACTCCATTTTCATCTTTTATCACTTTGGTACCCCAATTGCCCTCGTGACCGAGTTTAAACTGTTCAAGCTTTTGAGTTATAGTGTTCACATGACCGCGGACATACAGACAGACAGACTTCCCGTAGACGGATTTTGTCCAAAATTTGATAGAAACCTACAATTTAATACAAAGTAATGTTGTGCAATATTTTTCCCAATATTGAAACAGTGTAAACCGTAAGACTTTTTCAATACTGTACAATGTTTTTCTCATAATATTGGATAATGTCATATAATTCTGCATAATATTATACCATATTAAATAATGTTGTACTATACTGAATAATATTATATAATATTGCATAATATAACAATATAGTGAATATTTTAAAAATGCATTTTAGAAGCATGGAAAAATATTAATCACTAAATTCCTAAGTGCTGAACTTCTACCAACATGGTCATCCCCTCTCCCGCCCTCCCAAAAAAACCCAGCTGGAGTGCCCTGCAATAGAATTTCCTTTACTTTGATGGTTGCCCCAGCTTCCGGGGGCAACAACCAATCTTGCACAACTTCAGCAGGGCTTTTCATGGTCAATTTGCCCTTGTTTTTCTTCCTCTTCATAATGGCTACTCCTTTTCATAAAAATTCTTAAAAGAATAATAGCCCAGTGGTTGGGTCGCAAAAAAAGGCCGAATTCGGAATTAATTAGGGGAAAGCTGGAAATTGTTTTAATACCTTCAGTTTAGGTCTGGAATGAATATACTAAGTTTTCCCCCTCCGGCGAAGTGAGCGTTAGCCGCTGCGTGCAGATTTGTAGTCAGAAAATAGGACTTTTTTCAATAATCGAACAGTATCTCAAAAGCAACTCATGCTAGCAAAAACATTGTAACACAAATGTTGCAGAGCTTAATATTCTGAATAAAATGAGTACCAACACTTATTATATTCCATGAAAATTAAGCTCACAACTGCGCTTCAAAGTTTCGATTAAATTGCTGAACAAGCGCTTGAAGCGAGAACGGGCGAAGTGTTGTTTCTTCCTTCCTCCAATTATTATGTATACGTTTTAAATTTGTTCAGAATGCTTTTATAATTATTTCAAGGCTTTATTTAGTATATTTTGAAGGAAAAAAACCACTGTTATTCTGATTTAACAAAGGAAAATATCACACGAAAGCTTCAGCAATGACTGA
>BGPR01050377.1:0-11084 GCA_013235015.1 Araneus ventricosus
AGAACAAAAGCTTCCGTTTTCGTTGCGTATTTAAACACAGGTGACTTTAATTTTCTTTAAATGAAAACTGCATATCACCCATTATGATGTGGAACTCTTTATTCCCTCAAAGGACAGAATGATGCAAATCAGCAGGTCAAGACGTTCCCCGGCCTTTAAACTCCAGCATTAAAAAAATCAGATTCTTTAGAACTGAAGGACATATTTTGCGCAAATTCGTTGTAACAGATGAAAAGAAATAAACTCAATTGATCAACTAAAATTTATCTTTTTTTGCCTTTTGATCCACGCAGTTTAGCGAGGGCAGTGGTATTGAACAGTCCTTATCAATCTCAGCAGCTGGCGGTACGTCCAAATAGCCAAACCCAAGGACTTGAAAAAGCTGTGCGAAATATTTGACAAAACTTGTAATGATAAAATATTTAGATGCAAGTAACCCCAAACCTGAAATAACGCAAATTCTAAATTCATATAGATGAAAATGGTAGCTATAACTAAACAGGTTTGTTGTATATTCTTTTGGTTAACATTTTACCACACGTTCAGAAAGGTTGTACGCATTTTAATTGTTCTCAGTTTCTTTTCATCAGTCTACTAAACCAGACTGCTTTTGGTTCAGATCACCCAAACAATATTATGCGACAGTGATGCGCATGCTATTTCGACCCTCATTTTATAAGAATTATTTGTCCGTTTGTGGATGTGATCCTGGTATTTTTTTTTTTCTTGCTCAAATGATTTCTTTGACTTATAAATTTCTCTCGACTGGTTTGCTATTGTGGAAGGCAGTGTGCTGTGGGGCTTTGGTATTTATTTTTCACTATAAATCATATTTGGCTTCAAAGTGACTAGACACCTGGGTTTTCCCTCCCTTGTGGTGCCAGGGTATCTTTTCTAGGGATAGTGTCCTACATGCTGCTTGGTGGGAATATCAGAGATTTTAGTCTTCTAAAATTGACAAAAGGTTTAAAATACCATGGGAGGATTACATTTTTGTCTGTCTTATGCAGGATAACCACTTATTAAGGCCATCAATTTGCTATGGTTTCACCAATAGAATTTTTTCAGGTGCTAAATTACATGAACCATGTGGTTTGGAGAGCTGACTCAGGACTAATGCCTCTATCAGGTTGGATCTGTTGCTTTTGCATATTTGTTCTCGGTTTCTTATGCGATTTTGCTAGGTAACTGGTTCTGGAATTTGACCTCTTGTATTTCTCATTGTTGTGGCTGGCTTCTAAAATAAATACTTGTACTACTAAATGCATTTGTTTGCAACACTACTGAATGCATTTATATACTAATTAAACTCCTGTTTATATTCTAATACATCAATACATCTCTATTTTAATCATACATTGTAGAACTCTTTTTTCTCGCATGGTAATGAATTAGATGAGTATCGTGACTATAGAGATTATATATTATTTCCTTAATGGTTTTGAACCCACCAGAATTATTGTTTTCCAATAGAAACAGTGTTTTTACAATAATTTACCCAAACTATGTATTTGATTTTCGGTTTTTTAGGAATAGTACTATGAAATTCAGCAGCTGAGACTACTGAAATATTAGTGTGAGAGAAAACCTTTATTCACATTTTAACATAGTCTTTATTTTAAATCAGACTAAAATATCATATTGAAAAACGTACTCTTTTCTATTAAATTTCAGATGTATTTTCATTAAATGTTATAAAGAGATTTTTTGATTTCCTATTGTTTATTGAAATTTTGATGCTACAAGAATGTCTGTGAAGATTGTGTTCGTTCTTTCTTATCTTCTTGGTCTAGTTTTTTCTGAGCCAAAAAAATTTTATCAAATTGATATTTCTGTCTCTGAATTAATTCGAAAATTAGGAAAAAACTCTTGAATTTGTGAAGAATGGCGGTTTCTGCTACCCTTCCCAATTTAGATCATTGGCTGGAATTGGTCTTAATTGTGATTTATTTGCCTGGAAATTAAATGAAATTCTGCGGTGCCTGATCTGCAATTACAGATGTAACAACCAGAGATTATGGGAAACTTTCTTTTGCATCATTATATTTGTTCTGGAATCTGCTATAGCCCAGCACAAAACATGGGCTCAAATTTGCCATTTGCCTGACATTACGAATCCTCGTTCTGACATCAGTTCAGCAGGTCGTTTTTATTATTCTTTTCCCGTTGTAACAAGCGGCAACAACAAAAAAATGCTGTATCACAGTTTGCAATTTATTTTATATTCTATTTTAGAGATTAACCTAGGCAGTCTTTTTAGTTAAATTTTATTTTTCTATTAGGCAGGTATTTTAAAATTAATTTCTTTGTATTCAAGCAGATTTTTAGAATCTCGAATTGTTTCTTTCACTACAATATTTTGTCGTCTAAAATCTTATTCTTTTTTATTAATTTTTGAATCTCTAGTTTACATTTTTAATTTAATTTCTTACAAATACTATTTAAATTATTATATCTCACTAATGATAATAATTTAATAAATCTATTTCTAATCCAAAATCTGCTATATTTATTACTAATTGCAACCCATGGTATTTAGTAACTTTAAACTACTTGATAAGAAGTTTTTTGGATTGGATAACTAAATAATTTGATTGCAGATTACTATATTTTGAAATTTTTGGTTCATTTGAAAATAAATTTAGAATTCAGGTAAAATTTACCATTAAAAAAAAAAATCTTACTCTCAAAAGGTTTTCAACTCAAGGCTGAAATTGTGTGCCCTTGTGATTACTCTTCAGGCTAAATTAATTAAGCTACGGTTCCTTGACTGTGCAGTCTGTCCCAATAAACCCCACATGCATCCAAGATATTCACTGTTCATTTGAACCAAGAGAATGGTTTTGGTTTCCAATTTCTCTCAGATGGCTAGATTCATTAATGCAGATGGCAGTCTTTAATTTCTTAAATTTTACTATCATCTTATACACACTTTAAGAAATGGTTTCTGAACTCTGTGAGAACCAACCTTTTAGATTCAATTTAATAACAATCAATGGGTCACTGGGGCCAGTTGTGCTTGGAAAACTGAATTTCAGCTGAAAGGAGTAGAAAAAAAAAGAAAACGTGAATGTACTTTATAGCTAGAATCTCAAACCACCTCATTGATGGAACCTATTATTTTTTCTAATTAACTCTGATAAATATAGAAGATATGGAAGGAGGTGTCTTGTCGTGACAATTTATCGGTTATTATTACCATTGAGCATATCAAGCAACTCCACCTATCTCAACTTTTTGAAATTTCAAAAAGAAAGATAAAACTGACATTTCGTAACCAATATTGAATATTTCTGAATTTTGTCTAACATCCAATATTAAGATGAGACCCAATGTTCCCACCATACATGAAAAGAAATTCAGAAATATTCTTTACTGGTTGCGAAAAACTCAAGTTTTTTCCTCCTCTTTGAAATTTCAAAAAATTGAGATAAGTTCGTGAAGTTGTTTTTTAGGCGACGATATAATCTCTCACGCGTTTGGCGGGCAAAGAATATGTCCAAAATTCACTAAGTTTTAGGGAAATGCGTTGTTTACAAGTCTCTTTGAGAAGAAAATAACAGATTGGAATTTCTAATATTTGATCATATTCGGTGGCGATCTTAGCAATACAGCCTGCAATTCCTAAGCTTTCGAGTATTTATTTTGACCAAGGTGAGACTGACACGATTTGGAATACAGAAGTTTTATTTTTCACATTTGCATTCTACAAATTTATATTTCATTTTAGTAATTTTAATTTTTACGACTCAAAACAAACTGTCAGTGAAGACAGTTTTGTTTTGACTTCTTGCTTCAAGGTCCACCCTACGCCAAAATTAAATGTCAATAACTCAGGCATGAGATTCTTCCGCTTTTTGGCGGATGTTTTTTTTTTTTTTTTGTTATTTTGGAAAAATTCCGCATTTTTGTCTTTTTTTCTCTCAAAATTCCGTTTTTTTTCCGGATTTCCGTTCTTTCCCCCCGCAAAAATTTGCTTTTTCTTTCGAAAATTCCGCTTTTACACAAAGAAAAGAAACCTTCCTATTTTGCGTTTTCGAAAGAAAATTCTGGGAAAATATGCTCGACCTTGCGGCTTAACTCCACCAGCTAGGAAACTAGCTGACTCATCTTCTACTGACGAATCAACATTATATCAGCAAGCTCTACAAGGATGAACATTCCAACATTCAGTGCCATTCAGAGTATTAAGTACCACCTTTTTGTAGAAAAGAAAACCTCTGTGGCATATTTTGCAAAAAAAACATGTTGAAAAAAATTAGTTGAAAACTTAAGGTCATCTTGTAGGGCGTAACAAGATGAAGAAATAAAAAAAAGGAACAAAATCAAATAAATAAACTGCATAAAAAAAAGAAAAACTCCTGTCAAAAGTGGCAGCTAAAAAGCTGTATGCAAATGCAGCAACAAAGCAGAGAATAAGACATAAGAAAAATCTTCGCAAAATGAAAAATAAAACAGACGATTGACATAGGCATTGTAGAGGTAATGTAGTCCCGACAACTATGCCAGTAACTAAATAGAGAGATACTAAGGAAAACTGTGCAAAAACTTTAGCCTCTACTGAAAATAAACTTGCAGAGGATGCAAACACATCCTTTATTGAAGAAAGATCTGCCAAAGATGGGAGCCCCCCAAAACAAGGGGTGAAACGTGTTAATGGAGATGTTACCAACAAAAGCCACACAAATAAAAAAAACGAAAGAAAACCACTTCTTTAACAATTAAGGAAATAAGTTTCAAAGGGTTTCAAATACCAATAATGCTAAATGAATCTGTCATTGTAACTGTACAATTTCTAAACCCCTCTCACTTTATAAGGTGCAAAATCATTGTGCTGTTACTTTTGAAAAATTTATAAAATTAAAAGAAATAAAACAGAATTCAGTATATGATACATTATTATAATTTATAAAGAGCTAATACACTTTACACAATTGCATGAAGCAAAAGAAATTATTTGTCCTTATTTTTTAGCTAACTTTTATCAAAAGGCTATTAAATATAATTCTTCTCAGACTTCTGTTGGGTGAATGTTGCATCTCGGTGATGTACATGTGGTAAATATGTTTCAATGTCTAATTTTGTATTTTCTGATGCCCCTGATGATGTGCTAAACTTGTTTGTTAACTTTTATTGTGAATGATTTAATAATAATTTAATATTCTTTTTCTTATTTATACGGACTGAATTATAAATAATTAAGTTATTAATTATTGTAGTGTAATATTTTCATCATGTTGCGTGTTCTGATGTTTTCTTTCGCGTATAAATTATGGTACAAATTTTTTGCTCGCGTATGATTTCAGTCTTTCTGCTTTTTTGCCAATCTCATCCCTGATATTTGTATAAAAGAAAAACATTCATTTTTACACATCTGGAAATAAAATTTTATATTAAATAAAATAAAATGTTAATTAAATGAATTTTTTTGCTTCCAATCAATCCGATTGTTTGCAAATCCCTACAAATAATAAAAGCGAATGTATGCGTAGATATTTGTTGATCTTTTGATATTCTACAGAACTGTCTATTGACCCTAGAGATACTATGGTGCAAACAATATGGATGGTGAGAGTGGGCACCTGGGACAGTTTTTTAAATTTTGCTATAGAAGATAGGCAAGTTCCCTTTGCTCTCTGTACGCTTAGGGAAATTTTAAAACTTTTTCTTTTATTATTGTTTTGTTTTCATGACGGCATTTTATGCTTGATGGCTAATCATTTTTCTTTCGATCGGATTTTAAAATTAATCTCATTGGCGTTCTTGCTTGTATGTATAAAAACATTTCGTGATCATTTTCTGCTTCATCTTTCTCTTGGGATCTTTCTGTTTACAAGAGCCTTTCTTTGACGAAAGTCAATCTTCTTAAAGAAAAAGTTCCCAATTTTGACCCCATGCCTAAGTAGGTAGCCCTTGATGAAATCTACTTGGATGGATTCTTTTATTCTTGTTCTACAATTTGTTAAAAGTAATTTCTTGTTTTTTTCTGCTCAACTAAAAAATGTTTTGTATGCCTTTGTTTTCCGTATGCAGCAGCATCATTCGCACTACTGGAACGTTGTTTTCTTTCTCTTTGGCCTTTTAATTTCATGTTCTTGTTTGATTTTCTATTTATATATATTTTAAAATTTCACATGTTTTGCAACATACTTAAGTTAATCACAATAATAAT
This sequence comes from Araneus ventricosus, assembly GCA_013235015.1. NCBI lineage: Eukaryota > Metazoa > Arthropoda > Arachnida > Araneae > Araneidae > Araneus > Araneus ventricosus. Next base: position 6,173 of record BGPR01050377.1, read on the forward strand.
AATAAAGTTAAGTTAATAACAATAATAAAGCAATAAGAATAATAATAATAAATTTATGCAAGCGAACATTGCGTAATGAAACTCCTCTGGAACTTACATTTTGGTCTCTTTGCGGAAAAAAAGACAAATTAAATTTTAAAACTTCAATGCTCTTCACACAACAAAACATTAGCTCTTTCGCTTTCATAATGTTTCTTTCTGAAAAAACAATAAATAAATTTCGTCTCATATTTTTCCCCTTCTCTTTTGTCAGACGAAATCAATTTATTTTTTTTTCTTGCGAGAACTTCTGTACTTCAGTTTTTCACTCATTCTCCCAGTTTTTTTTTCTTCGATGGCCACAGGAGATTTTCCTCTTTTTTTTCTTATTTTCCAGGAAAAAATATCTATGACATAGAGGAAACTTTTTCCGCTTCTAGAGGTTCTGCATGTTCTGAAAGTCGCTTCCAACTAGCTGGAAGTTTCTTACCCTAAGCATCAAGCATTGGGTGCTTTTTCTTAAAGAAATCTTTATATGTAAAAATGTAGATTTTTTGTATGCAACCTTCACACCCTTTCTTAAAAAAACGCCGTCCAGGAAATATGCATTCCAACGTTTTTTGAGGTATTGATAAAGATTTTCCTTGTCTAGCATAGAGCTATAAAGAGTTAATCAAGATGAATGATGGACGCATTCTTTTCTTAAATTCTTCTAATTCTATTATTAATTTTCATCTTTCGCTTTTTTATAACTTTCGTGTTGTTATTCTGAAAACATTTGAGCCCAACCAAATGTTTTGGAAATGCAATTCGCAATGTTATCTTTCGAACACTTCGTCTAGGTTTGGCGTTTCTTTATTTCGTGAACAGAATTGTCTGAAAAGATAAAATATTTAATGCATTAGAAAGTAGTGAATAAACTATGCCTAAACAGCAACTAAACAATGAATTCTGGTTATAGCTTGCTTCGAACTAGAGATTCAAAATTTCAAAAGATTTTTTCTATGACAAATTGTTTCTGTCGTAAACGGAAACTGTAATTTTTTAAAATTCATTTTAAAGTAAAAGATTTATTATACTTAATGGAGATGACTGATGTTGGAAATGTAATTCGGTTTTAATCCATCAACTACTTTTAAATAAATTAGAATAGCATTCAGGATTATTTAATTGGGCATAATGATACTACTCAAGTGTTTCCGAAGCTTTGACTTGAATTGCTAATAATTCTAATTGTTATGCCAAGAATAGTGTTACGAACCTGTAAAGTCCCTTCTCAGCAATGGTTGAAAAGAGACATTTACAGAGGTTTCATCGGATGCAAGGCGGAGGAATAGCCAGTTCCCCCTGACCTTGGCGATCATTTGGCGACTTCAGCGACAAAATGAAGATCCTAGAAAAAGAATTATCGATATAGACTAGAATGATCGTCTTATCTCTATTTGGAACGGAAATATAGAAATTGTTCTAGATTATTCTAGGTGACGTCACATCCCTTAGAGAAATGTATTAATAACAGGAGAAGCTTAGATGAGTGAGTGTGTTTGTATGTCTTTAGTCTCTTTGGAGTTTTGTCTGTAATGCGAGCTGGTAAGCTGGTGAGATGAGCGCTATTGAAAGTGTTGTTACTGTTATTATTAGTGATTTGCTGTCTGTTTGTCCTACTAATTTGTGAAAGTGCTCTTCTTCTTATTTCTTGTGCCTCCTATCCTCCGGAATATTCTTGAATAAAACGTCTTTCTGCATTATCCTTCTTGTTGGTCTCCACACACCCACAGGACGATTATTGTAACAATAATCTCAACGAAATTTAACGTCATCGTCGAAGATGGAGGTCATTTGGCAAAGGTCTTGGAACAGTTTCATGTTTACTCTAAAGAAAAGAAAGAGGATTAGAGAAAAGTCTTGCCCCAGCTATTACCTGAAAGTGGATTTATTAACAGTGCTTCGAAAAATATTTTAAACCTCTCACAAGATCAGTTTTATATTCTTATGCTGAGATTGTCCGACTGCAATATGATGTTTCTTCGCTGATGCTACGTTAATAGTTCTGGTGCATTTGTGCAAATACCGACCTTATTTATACGTCTGTCCGAAATTTTTGTAACTAAATTTACATTCGACGTTTTAAAATGGCACTCTTCTTTTCTGTTTTACTTTATAGCGACTACAGGAAGAGTCATAAGTCTCCATACAAATCGTGATAGCAGTGTTTATTTTATTCGTACAAATGGTATCATCTGATGCTACATTTACAGGATATGTTCCACATGTCTTCTTTCTCTGTCGACAAACAATGACAGTCGTTCTAACCAATTTTGACCAGGAACATTCTCGTGCATGTTCAGTGCCCATTCACAGAACCTACCCTATGGTTCGTCCTCCTTCTGGCTTTGGCTGGCTCCCATTTGCGCAGAGAGGCGTCAGGTGCCCCGACCCCTGGCCATCGCTGCTAACACCTGTGTTGATGTACCCTCATCTGTTGTCGTCTTTGGTCTTCCAGATCTGCTTGTATCGGTTGCAAAACCTGTCCTTTTGTATTTCGTGATAAGTTTTGCCACGGTGTCATGGTTTATCGCGTTCTGTAAGTTGCTTTGAAAGTACGCACTATATGACGGGTGGTACCGCTCCCAGCCAATAGAATGTCAATCCGTTCTTCCTTCATTAGTGGCATCTCATTTCAATTGGTTCATTGACCTCAAAACAAAAACGAAATTAGTCACAGCTTTTACCTTTTATATGGAGACTTATGACTCACCCTATATTTTACCAAAAAGGAGTTTTAACAGCAAAAGATCCGTTGTTAAATTATAACTCGATTAAAAATATAATGAATTTCTTATTTTTAGTTACATTTCATTAGTTGTAGGACATGTTGTACAGGTATATTTAGCACCTGCAACAAAAATTTGTTACTATGCTGTTACTCATTCATAATTTATTTTATTGATTTCTCATAAATTTTGTATAATTTTGCTGTTAAAAGTATATTTATTCTTGAACTAAGCAAATTTCAGACGCAGTGAGTGGATATCTACAATTCAAATTGCTTTTCTGAAGCATTTTGTTCAATTCTAATGATTTCGAAGTGAATGAACAGACGATATGAGAAGCAAACATAAGAATTAGTAGTAGAAGAAGCAGAATTCTAGAAAATATTGTTCCTATGAAAATTCTTAACTCATTCTTTCGTCCAAATCAAACTAGAAATATCTTTTGTTTTGTTTTTAAGGAGGGGAGGGTGGAAAGTCGTAGAAATACGTGTTTCCTTATTGGCGTATTGTTGAGAAAGGATTCAATATCAGACATAAAGATATCATTGTATCTGACATATAAAGTTCATGTCAAATACAGAATGTTTAATGACGAAGATTTTTGTTTCGGATAATTTCGGTATTTTAATTTTATTTCTAATAGTGAAAAAAATGAAATATGAAGACCAAAACAATGAAAATAAAAAAAGCTGTTCCTTTTATACGGCAAGCAATGTTTGTTTTGTGCTTTTAATTTATTACTGAAATTAGCATCTTTTTAAACGTAAATTTAGAATGCCATCTTTGAAATCATTATGATTGCAATTATTGTGAAACCCTGAATTAGTAGATTGTGGAAGTCATTTTAACTCAAACAGTTACAATTGCTTTTACATTCCACTAAACCAAACAGTAAGATTACTGAAATGATTACATCTTAAAAAAATACTGGGCTTCGTATACTTGTAATTTCAAATAATTATGAGAAGAAATTTTAGATAATTATGAACTTCGCCTTGAACAAACGAAGAACTGAATAATTTTTGATAAGCATATATAATTTTCAAAATACAAAAGAAAAATTACTTCACATTTTCTTTTCCTTAATCGCACTCGCATCAAATTTCAACTAATTTAATCATCAGAAAAATGTAGATCCACTTGATTTTTTTTAATTTCCACTCAATTAAAACTTTATTGGATTAGGCATGTAATTGCAATTCTAGAGAAGAAAAATTCTGCAAAACGTTTGCCAAGAGAAAAGCCATACGGGAGACAGCCTTCTCAAAATTTCTCATGCAGTTCCGAGGAAACAGCTTATGTCTTCAAGACTCTTTCGAATTACCTACCCTTTTATTAACTATGGTCTTTAAAATGAAAGCTGATACTTCTCTTTAATTGGATAATTGATTGTGAGAAAATGTAAATTAAAATTTTTATTTTTCAATGAAACAGGATCATTAGAGATCAGAAAACATTTCACTTCTCCTTTTTTAAAATTATTAGGGAACTAATAATATTTACACTTTTTTATTAATATGTGGCAACCGCCAATGAATATTTTATTTTCATATAGTGTTTAACGACAGATAAAAGTTTGTGAACTGCAGAATGGCAACTTCAGTTGAATTCCAATTCACGTTTTGAGTTGTATCGCATCGCATTATGGATCTTTGCAATTTGTTATTATGATGATACTAAAGTCTGTACTTTTGTAAAGATATTGTTGTCAATCTGACTATACCTTTTCACTACAACTAGAACGCATTTAAAGCACTATGAATATAAATTAACAAAAAATTGCGCTGATTATTATAGAGAAATATTTCCTCAAATCAAAGCAGTATTGAAAGTATTCCTTTTATCCACCAGCGTTTTGATTCTTGAAGAAATTATTTAGAATTTCAAAACACTTGTTTAACCAATCATCTGGGTTTTGACAGTCTTCTAGTCAAACCCATAGTGGATATTTAATCTAGAAGAATATGCATTCCTTTTTAAATTCATTCTAGATTTTAACTATAGATGTGTGAAGAAATTTCCCGGCATACTCAGGGGATATGCACTGAAAACAACATGACGAATTAGTATAGCATGCTCAACATCGGAGAATGCAGCCTTCGCGCATATATGCGGCATACACATTATCAGGTAAAATAGAGAATTCAGAATTAGATGGT
>BGPR01050378.1:0-11084 GCA_013235015.1 Araneus ventricosus
TAAGATAGGGAACTTCGTTTTCTGCGTAGGTTTTTCTTCGCGTTGTTGTTTAATACAAAATTGCGTTAGATTGTTGATAAATTTAAATATTAAATGCGAAATAATATAAATTGATTAAATTTACCCAATGGAAAAAGTTGGGGGTGTTGCAGTACCACAGTCCCAACACACTTACCGCCCCTGGTTATACTTCGTTAAATTTTTTCACGAGATTTTTCTGGACTTCGACTTTTGCTTTTAATCGGCGCTTTTATAAACACACTGATTTTTAAACAATATATTTATAAATATCCATTGTTGTTGGTTATTTCATTTCTACCTTTAATGATCTGGTAATTTATTGTTTACACGACCGTTGCGTCTGTGGTGATAAAAGTGATCCAAATTACTACGCAACAGACTGCGCTGCGACAAAAGCCCAATGTACTATCCTAGCTTAGTTTAGCTATATTAAAGTCCCGTTTTGAAGTTACACGAGGCCTATTTTGGGACGAACCTCGTAACTTTGAACCGCGGTCAGATGACGAGGACTATACCTGAGCTGGCACTCCTTTCTCCAAGCTTCCACACCACACCAGCGGGAGGACACTTCCCCGAGGCGCCCATTGAAATGGTCTAAAATCTTCTAAAACAGCAATATTCAAAGCTTCTTAACTCGTGCAATTCTAGTCGCAGAGCAGTCAAACTTTTTTATTTAAAATGTTAATGTGCCAGTAATATTTTACTAGACATGACTAATAAGACCGGGCATTGTATTAAAATTTAGCCTCCGTAATTTTTTTCCGCAGCATATTTATTCACTCAGACAACATAAAATATAATTCTTTATGTCATTCAAAGCATTTGTCCGATTTTAAGTATATGCCTGTCTCTAACGGTTCAGAAATTAGTTATTGGAAGACGTTTAGTGTGGACGCCTTGTTTATACTTCCTTGTCTACTTAAAACTGTAACCATTTTCCATACCACCATGTGAATATATTTCTTTCTTTCTTTTTTCTTTTAGTTCTCAATTAGACATATTCTGGATACGTGAAAATATGTAATATCTCCACAAAATTTCTTTTCGAACGTCATGGAAACCAAAAGGCTAGCACTTCCAGCATGGGAGCAAGAATACAACAGATCCATACTGTCATCCCTCATCTGCAGCTGCTGCTCTGCCGGACTTGCACTCATACTGACCGGAAGTGTCCTGGTGGCACTGTTCCGAAAAACACCCACTGTCACGGACTTCGCGATGGGAGGCGTGGCTGTCCTGGTCTTGGGAACAGTCCTGGTGGCAATTGGCATCACTGTCGGTGTTCTTGCCTTCTGTGCTCGACAAAAGTTTCCCAAAACGTCTTCTGCTGCCAAAGCGGAAGTAACACCCGACCCCCTGCGTTTGGTGCCCGTCTATACGTACAATACTGAAGCCACGTCAAACAATAATAATCATATAAGGTCGCAACTCATGTTGCTACCAGGTAGTTTGGATCCTATTGAGGTGACTTATTCAGTGACTTGAGCATGCCCAAACTGTTAAATATGTTGTAAATGAAAATATTCGACAACAAACTGTTATGCTGTGACTTGAGCATGCCCAAACTGTTAACTGTGTTGTAAATGAGAGAATATTCCACACCAGACTGTTATACAGTGTAACTTGACTGAATCGAACGATCAATTATTTAAATTTTAATTGATATCAATTTGTCTAGTCCCTTGAATTTTCTAGAAACATAATGTTAAAATATAGTCTGTTATTAGAATTTATTTTTGTTAATTCGAAGTCAAGACTAAAAATTTTCAAATTTAAAAAAATTATGAATTGATTCTTTTAGTTAAATACATACGTAACTTGTGTTGTCCTCAGTGTTTGTTAGTGAATATTTTTTCATGCCTTTAATTCCTTCCAGGTCTTTGCCGCTGAACAACGTATTCAATAAAAAATTTCTTACTTAAAAAAATCTTTGAACACGTTAAATGTGAATTGCAATGATTATTTTGAAGTTTTATTGTACAACTAGCTGTTACCCGCGACTTCGTGAGCGAAGTATTTGAATTATTAATTTTTTTTTTTAAATTCACGAATGTAAATGTTTCGTTACATGTTGAAACGGGAAATTAAAAGTTTTGACTGTTGACAATACATAATTGGACAACTAACAGGAATGTATGCTGTTATAGTTAGGTAATTTGTTTATCTATGCTAACACACTTTTGTATACTACGTTTTTTGCGAAGATGTAGAGGTTTTGTGGTCTGGACACACGTGAACACGCCATATATAGTTGTCCATGGGAAAAATATGGTTTTTCCAAATGTACGCCTGCCCCTTTGAGTGTCTGGCCCTGAACCTGGCAAATGCTAATTTTAAAGGGAATTGTTATATTTTGAACTTGGATGGTAAATACTTCGGTATTATCGGAATGCGTGAAATTAAAAACACTCTCTAGTTTTCAAACACTCTCACGACGTTTGGACCTAGGTGTGCAATTTGTAACCGTGCGCAGTGTCGATACATCGAGATTACGTATCAATACTACTTGCACACCGACTTTTAATCTCAGTTTGTCGGAAGAGTACCCTTGACAATTCTAAAGGAGTTGAAGAGCTAGTTATCTGTTATATGAAGAAGTTGATGTTAATTATTATTGCCCATTAGCATATCTACAGGTAGATATTCTATAATACCTCCCTCCATTTGTGACATTTTTTTTTATTTATCTGACCCAAACTTTCATTAATCAGTACCAAAATTACCAATTCAACAACCATTCTCTATTCCTCATATATTCTCCGTTACTGTAAATTACATCATTGTACTCAATGGTATCATCAGGCCCTTATAATCTGTGGAATATACCATCCATCATGCTATATGTCATCCATTTCTACCATTCAAAAGAATACATAAAACAAAATACTATATCTTCGTATATTTTCCTTTAGTTATAATTAACGTTAGTTTCTAAATTTTAATCTAAAACCTCTTGCAGCTATATCATATCTATCAATAGATTTCTTACCCGATGTCAATTTATCGACAGCTTCTTGAATAAAATCTGATATGGAAAAGATACAAATATAAATAACTAAAATTAAATAGACTGCAAACTCGAAAAATGAAAATCAAGCGTCGAGCTTAGTAATTTCACTTATTATTCCATGAATAAATTGTTTATTTTCTCAGAAAGATCACATAATCGCGGTTTGCTTTATGATCACGTGATGTTTGACATTAAAGATAAGTTATTCCACGTGTAGTTTTGCTGTCAAAGCGTAACAAACAGGCACACTTTCTCATTTAATATATTATTAAGGATTTATATATTATTGAGGATTTATATATTATTAAGGATTTATATATTATTAAGGATTTATTATTTCTTAGGAAACGCAGGTAAAAATGACAGGTAATATGAATTGCGTTGACTTTTCAATCTAATTAAATAAGCTTTAGAATTCTTTAAGAACCAATGAAAACATTGCCAAACGATATTTGAAAAAAAAAATAAACAGAAAAAATACTGGCAAAGTAATTACACCGTTGCCTAGCAACTCATCAGTATCAACTCTATGTAGTATCATTAAATTTGATTTATTTTAAAATCGTCTGCGTGTCAACTTTTTATCAAATTTTGAAAAATTTAATAAAAATTGAAGGACAAATGTCACAGATATAAAATTGATATCATTAGAAAGGTAAAGTTTTGAACTTTAAGATGGTATAAAAATAAGTTTTGGGGGATAATTTGCTCCGAACTTACAGCGGAAAAACGGTTTCGGTTACTTTTTAATTAACTTTTGAGCTTTAAAAGTTGACAGTAATCTTCCCTGGTCCTAATTAATAAGTGTGCAAAGTTTGGTTGAAATCAGTGACGTGGTTTAGGAGGAGATGTGGAACATAGATACAAACCCACAATGACTTATTTATATTAAGATTATTGTATTCAAACTGCTGTATACCGTTTGTTCGTCAAAAGTACTTTCTTTATATTGAAATTATTATTTTTCAGTTATTAAATTTTTTAAAATTATAATTATAAGCTAGTACAAAAATAAATTTTACTACCCTTTTTAGTTTCAAAACTGTGGGTGTGTGTCGTTTTCTCTTGTTGTACTCACTTTTAGACCTAACTTTTCTTAATTCGAAAATTTTTTGGATAAATGGAATTTTTATCGTGATCCCATCAGCTTCGAATTAGCCAAGTTGCATCGTATATACATATATTGCATATGTGTATCGTTTTCTCTTGTTGTGCTCATTTTTAGACCAAACTTTTCTTAGTTCGAAAATTTTTGAATAAACGGAATTTTTATTGTGATCCCATCAGCTTCGAATTAGTCAAGTTTCATCGTATATACACGCATTGTTTACAACCTGTGCAAAATAAAAAGTAACAAGGATGCCAGTGTTGGAATATTGACTGCAAAATAGCCAGCGGCCAGAGAAAAATAATCAAAGTGTAATAATGTTAGTTATGAGAAGGATCAGCACTCATATGCTGAGTGGCAAAGAAAAATCTGTATAAGAAGTCTTCATAGGACCGCTACAGTGAAAATGCTTTCATCGCACAAACGTTTCCTCCATTGTACAAATAAAGTTTTTTTTTGTTTATCTTTGCTTATGTTTATCTTTTACTGAGCAATCATCCCACTCAATATTATGTTCCTGCAGAAAAAATTTTACCACCACACATAATGTAATGAACCATTAGCGGTACATGTACCATAGGTTGAGAACCCCTCTGCTCTATTATAATCTAAGAATGACATACACTTTACTAAATTTTGATTTTAAAGGTAATTATTATTTATAAAAATAGTTATAAATACCTGTCTATTTAACAAGTTAGAAGCAACGAAAACTAAAAAGCTGGTCGTATACGATAAAAGTCGAATTTCGGAATTGGTTTTTCTATTTCTCTGTATGTAATGGAATGGATTTTTAGAAATCGTAGTTATCATTTAAAAAATTTTCATCGAAATTATATATTGCAAATTTGAAATAGAGTTGGTTTTGTCAAATCCTTATTTATTAGATGAAATAGTTTTTACATGAAACTTATGCTTGCGAAAATGTGCACACCACTAATATTTTTTGAAATTTAAAGCCATCTTTCTTTAATGTAAAACACCGATACGAAAGTAGTTTCACATTTATTAGGCGAAACATACTTGTAAAGATGCGAATACTAATAATATTTTTTGAAAATTAAGAAACCATTCTTTAATTTAGAACACAGATACGAAAGTAGTTCACAGCTAAAAAAACGTTCCATTAAAATTTCATTTGTTAGCACCTAATGAAATTTGAACACGAATGCTATTCACATATTAGATTAAAAGACTTTGAACAAATGATAAATATCTCATTTCATCATAAGAAAAAAATTATCAGATTTGTTTCAAAGGAATCTTAGTCTAGAATATACACCTGTCAACAAAATAACCAAGATTCATGTGATTATAAATTATCAACTCTTTATTTTGTTGCCATTCAGTGTCACTTTCGAAGATGATTTTGATGACAGTAACGCAACGCCAGACAACATTCTGGGCTATATAATTTAATTTAATCTCAACAGGAATATTTCATACAGTTCTGTTCAAATTATCTAGTTAAAAAATAATTAATCACAACTTTTAGAAAATTCTGACGTGAATTTGAATTTTCGTACTTGATTTAAACTCAGCTCAGAAAGTGGCATCAAGGTTGCAATGCAATGGATTTACAGAAATCGATTATCTCCATCATAATATTTTTTTTTACTTAAGGTAAGACTGAATAAGAGGATACCGATTTACAATATCACACGCTGATTCCGAGTTTAAAGGTTTCTGCAATCTATAATTTTCCTCTTTTATATTTTTGTACAGTAGAGTCGCGAATATCCGAGTCCCGCTTTAACCGAATCATTAAAAAACACCTTTTTCTCCATTCTGACCAGAAAATCAGTTTTATGACTTCTTTTCATAACATATTAACAATGACAGTTTCATATCCTAAAGGTCAAACTTGACTAGTGGTGTAGATTATCTCTCTTTCAATGTACAGGGGAGTGTCAGTATTAAACAAGCGAAGAAAATTGCGCATTCTGAAGGTCTAAGTTCGATTGAAACCAGAGGGAGTGGTCTCCCCTAAACTTTCTTGTACACTTTCCACAAAGTTTTCATTTCCCCTCCCTCCCCCGCGAGAATAAAAATTGCGAACCTTCTCTAACCCAGAATGCCACGACTATCCAAAAGTTTCTTTTAGCGCGCGCGTAAGTCGAAAGGAGGGTAAAGTAGTGGCGCGATTTCGAAGGTCACGAGTAGCGCCAATACAAAATTTGGCCTTGTTAGATAAATAAAATCTAATATGCAATTTGAACGTCTTTTTTTAACAGATTGAAATGAAAATTGGACACAGATCTACCATAAGGATTAGACGATCACATACCAAATTTCATTTATCTAAGTAGTTGTATTTAGGAGTTATGGCGTTCAGAAGTATGCGATTATACAGACAGACAGTCAACCCTTTGACGGATTTGGCCCAAAATTTTATACGAATCTACATTACTAATGATAAAACTGTATACCAAATTTTATCCATCTAGCTATTCGATTTTTGAGTTATAGTGATCACATGAACGCGGACAGACAGACTTCCGTTGACGGATTTTACCCAAAATTTGATCGAAACCTACAAATTATGTGTAAAGATCATATACCAAATGCCATCCCTGTATCTTTAATAGTTTTCGAGTTATCGTGTTCAAAGACAGACAGGCATAATTCCAAAATTGTGTTTTTCGGACTCGGGGAGGTCTAAAACGTGGAGATTCGTCAAAATCTCGAGTTCGAATTTTTTGACGATTACAATACTTTCTCTTTGTATACTTCGTATACGAGAAAGTAAAAGCTATTGAATACATCGAGTAGCAAGAAGAGGCTACAACTACAATTCTCATGGCACTAACAAAATGGAGTAACATTGCAGCAAAGAAACGTTTATCATCCCACAAACAAATAAAAAATATCAAGAACTTTTTCAAATGAACAATTTCATTACCTGTTTTTATACTATAAGCATTGGCAGTGTATATCATAAGGACTGTAAGTATGCAGTCATATATTTATATACCATAAAAATTAATAAATTGTGTGTAAATTTATATTAAATCTCTTTAATTAGTGACCATTTATGTAAATCCGTTTAACCGAGTTTTTGGCTTATCCGATGGTAGCTTGGTCCACATCAACTCGGATAACCGTGACTCTGCTGTACATATATCTCAAAATGTACAGTGGACTTTAAACCGGTATATGAAAAGTTTTGAAACTAATCACTATTTGGATGTAAAAATTGATTTATTAATGCAATTACTTAATTTATTAATGTAAATATCTAAAATACTGTTTTCTCAAGCAATTCATACCTCCTCCAAGAAAAAGCACAAGCAGATGTACTCAAAAATATAATTTAATGAATTTCTCCAACAAGCAAAAAAATAAAATGATTGAGGAAAACAAACAGCAAGGGCGAACAAAAATGAGGCACGATTTGTGTCATGAGTAGCAAGTAGGCAGGTGGTTTATCCGCAGAGTCCGTTGCCCGCCATCATGTTCTTGGTGCAGTAGAGGGGGAACTGAGTGGCCTTGAGCAGGAACCCCGTGATCCCGGAACAGCCGTCACAGCAGGCCTCCAGAGGGCAGAAGAGGACGTACCAGCCGGCGAAGAAGAAGCCCACCGGATAGCCGATGAAGATGAGGATCAGAAGCCACACGATGGAGAACAGGCACTTGCACATCTTGACTTCTGCAGGAGAGAACAAATTAATTTGAGTTCAGATGCCAATTCAGTCATTATCTGTCTGAAACTAAAATGCATCGTCGACGGAATTTCCGTTGAGGAATGAAAACAAGCACGAAATAAAACAGGAGAAAGAAACAATTTATTCTACTTACTATACCAAACAAGGGCCAAAAGTGCTTGACACATTTCAAAATTTAATAAATAATCAAAAAATTGTGATAGCAGTGTACGGTTTTCAATAAATTGCCTTGTGAAAGTTGTTTTTTTGCCATAAAGAAATAGTTAATAAATCAGAAATTTAATTTTAATAAATGTCTATATCACAAAGCAGTATACAAATAAAAAAATATGCGAATTGCACAAAGATAATGTCAGTACATAATAATGCGTTACCGAATTTTTGTCACAACAAGACACAATACACTGCATAATGCCAAATTATGTTACATGACTACCACAAGTCAATGTGGGCAGTTTTTGCAGCTCGAGCCACAATTAAACTACAGGGGTGGGGCCAGTGGAGTGTCCGGAGGGGTCAGGGCCTCCCTGTCAGGGCAATTTTTTTGTATCCCGTTCATGCAAGGGGCTATTCAACTATAAGTAGATAACTAAAGATCTGGCGAAAATTTGAGAGGGTCATCCCCTATTGTCGGGGAAACCCTGCCATACCGTCGGGCAGATTGTGCCCCCTGTCGGATGGATTCAACGCCACTCCTGCTAAACGATAGTCAAGTTCAGTCCACGTAATTGCTAACGTAGATTGTGTAATAGTGTCAATTACTTGCGTGATTCGTACCTTTAACTCTTTTATCTTTGTCATCCGCGAGGAGTAAACCTTGTCCTTGACATTTCCCCACAAAAAGAAGTCAAGCGGGTTAAATCTGGAGAACGAGGTGGCCATAGTATTGGGCCATTCTTTATGGTAAAAAAATTATAACTTTATGAATTTTTAAACCCCATAATGCAATTGAGTGAAAATCGTACACTGATATCACAATCTTTTGATTTATAAAATTAGGAAATGTGTCAAGGACTTTTGGTCCACTCTGTATTTTTACGCGCGCTTATTTAACATGACTCCTTCCGCGTTTGTAACTTTCACAGTTGTAATGAAATAAATTTAAAAAATTTTTAAGGTATAAGCTTTTATTCAAAATGCACTTTAAATGAGAAAATACGTTCACGCATTATAATTTCGTCAAATTGAACTCAAAAGTAAAAAAATATTTTTTCTGATTACAATAAAATGCATGGTTCGAATAAAAGGGTGGGCGCTTTATATAGCACCTTGTATTTTGTGCATATTTCCTTAAACAAATGGAATATTCCTAGAAGGTAAAGGCGCCCACGCTTTTATTCGAACCATGCATTTTATTGTAATCAAAAAAATTATTTTTTACTTTCGAGTTCATTTTGACGAAATTATAATGTGTGAACGTATTTTCTCATTTAAAGTGCATTTTGAATAAAAGCTTATACCTTAAATTTTTTTTATTTATTTTATTTTCTGCTTTTTAGTGACGGCTGACACGAATACACACGACATGTTAGGCATAGTAAACCAAATTCAATTATTGAATTCTCCAATATAAAACACATTAAAATTATGACACAGATATGTACAATTACATTTTTAAAATGATTTAATTACATTAACTTTCCGAAATATAAATCCGTAATATATTACGTGATAACTTATAATTATTATCAACAATGTAATAGAGAAAAAAGAGAATCTCTCTCTCTACACACAACTTTCTTTTTTTGCTTTGAGTGCGAAACGTTTGGCGCACAGTGGAAGTAGAAAGAAATCTGGTTGTTTGCGAATTCCAATAGAAAGTAAATCCAAGACGCGCTGAAACACGAGCTATTTCGTCAGTCATCGGTGCAGCGCCGGAAGTATTGCGTATTCTCTGTTAGCTTTGTGGTGTTGTTACAACCCTACGTAACGCGAGGTTACCACCTTCCAAACTTTATCGCTCAAATATAGGGCTAAAATTTTAATATAATTTTTTTAGGTTTAAAATAGGTATAGATTGCAAATTTTTGTATAATATTGTATTGTCACCGGAAACCCACCACTGTGCTAAATTTCAAAGCTGTAGCTCGATTGGAAGTGGGTAAAAAATTGATCTCAAGATTTGAGGACACGACAGTCAAGTTGAATAAAAGTTTCATTTTTATAGCGGAATCAAAGATTTTACGTTGTCTTAACGCGATATCTAAACAAGAAATAATTTAGTTCTGCTCTGAACCTGAAAAAACGGAAAAAAATACAGACAAAAATATTTTAGTTACAGAAATAATCTTGAAAGCATCGGCACTTATATCTTTCAGTCATCCGACAAAATATCAAGTATTCTAACATGTTATGTACTTTTTACAGACGTTTTTTTATACAAGCACTAGCCGCCTTCGTCGCCCAGCTAGATCGCCCTTTTACATTAGTTCCTATTTTTGTATTTCACATTAATTATAACATTCCCCGTCGCAGTTTCACACGTGATAACTCATGAAAGATGAATAAAAACGTAATTATTTTATTGTATTTGGCAGATAGTAAAATAATAAAGAAGTAAATTTTAAAATGCCAGCGATACAATTCTGCATGATGTATCACAGCTAACGAAATTTAAATATTGGATTTTAAATAACTCTCACTCAATTCATTCATCACTCATCGGTAGAATGATTAACCCTGAATATGGTCGCGAAAGCCCGACCGGCAAAACTGTACACTTAAGAAGAATCAAAATTTGAATAAAAACTTACCCATCATACAATATACAAAAATTTAAAGCGTTTTCTTGCCTCAAATTTTAAAATGACACTAAAGCAGAGAATAAATGCCTGAATACAAAAAAACAATAACCCTGAAATGAAATATCTGTTGCCATGTTTTAAAGAAAATATTGCTTTGAAGCAGGTGCGTTAAAATATTTCTGCTATGCAATTAATATTATAGTGAAAATTCTGCTTTGTAGTTTTTTTCCTCTGAAAACAATTTATACTGTCTCAACCGTAACAAGCGCAAAAGCGCGTGAATAAAAGATTTGCTGAAATAATGAGATGGTTTGAATTTTATTTACAACATTAAAAACATTGTTACGATTCACGTTTTAAAACATTTTGAACATTAATTAAAATTGAACAAAATGTCGCATGAAAATAAGATTGGCGTCATTGAAAAGCTAATTTTTTTAATCTTTAAGATGATGTAAAAATGGGGTTTTTTTTGCGATAATAGGATCCGAAGTTATTCCGGAAAAACGTTAAATTTTAAGGTAATTTTTAAATAA
>BGPR01050379.1:0-11083 GCA_013235015.1 Araneus ventricosus
CAATCACTGCTGATCGCGAATGTTATTTTTCATAGAAGATTATTTATACGGGGAAATTAATCTTAATGATAAGTTTCGACCATCCTCATTTCGATTATTTGCAGGGACGAAAAAATTACGAGTCTTCTAATTAAAATTAAGCCGTTCTAAAGCCATCAATGCTCGCCCTTTGAGAAGAATTTGAGTCAGTTGACGCAAATTACCATTGTTACTTAAAATTTTGAAAAAGTGAACTCATCCTCGAATGTTTTTCTTGCAATCAATGACGATCATCAGGGAATGATTGCAATCTTTGGTAGAAGATTATTCAGTCGGTTTTAATAATTAATTCAGTGTTTTGCTGAAAATCTTACAATATCCTGTATGAAAACTTAAAAAGGATCTTTATCATTTTTATTTTCCTCTGTAAAGGCAATCACTTTTCGCTTATGACACTAAAAACCTAAATCGACTGAAAAATGTCTCAACTTTAGCAGAAATTAATATTGCCGCTGCGAGCATATTTTCTTTGCAATCGGTCCATACTTTCAGAAAATATTTATTATTTGTGATGCGATGGATCGTTCTTCGTCTAAAATTATCTTATTTCAGTTGCAGCAGTAGAACAAATAAGAAGTAATTTATGGTACAACTAAAGCACACGAATTTCCGAAAAGTAAATTCTGTTCAAAAAATAGAAGCAACTTAATCTGTCTGTAAAATATAAGTTGAAATTTCTGAAATATCCGCGGTACTACCGGATAGGAAACATGTCAGCTTTCATAAATTATGTGATTATACAAGGTGCGTTCGAAAAGTTCGGTGAATGGTCTCATAAAATAAAGGAAATAATGTATACAAACAAAATACCTTTATTGGCATTAAAAATAATCACCATTAGCTACAATACACTTTTGACATCGTTTGTACAGCTGCTGGAATCTGTCAGCAAATGCTTCTTTCGGTATCGCTCTAAGCACCGCTGTCACACGTTGCTGGATCTGCGCAATGTCGGAAAAGCTTAGACCTTTCAGGACTCCTTTGAGGCGGGGAAACAAGAAGAAGTCTGCAGGTGCCAGATCTGGAGAATATGGAGGGTGTTCAAGAACTGTCACCTTGCGTGTAGCGAGGAACTGCCTCACGCGGATGGCAGTGTGCGGACGGGCGTTGTCGTGGAGCAGTTTCCACTGACCACTCTGGTACAACTGGGGTCGAACCCGCCGGATGCTTTGCAGCAGCAGTTTCAAAACTCCCTCGTAGGATTCCGCGTTGACGATTGTACCCGCGGGTACACATTCATGATGGATCAAGCCCTTACTGTCGAAAAAGGCGATCAACAGCGTCTTAATCCTGGATTTGGTCAAACGACATTTTTTTTGGGGGGGACGACAATGAACACCATTCCATGGACTGTCGCTTGGTCTCAGGATCGTACTGATAGCATCCCAACTCAACCCCTGTAACGATTGTTTCCAAGAACTGCGGATTCTGGTCACACGCGTCGACGAAATCTCCAGAGGTTTCCATCCGGTGTTGCGTTTGCTCGTCTGACAGCTTGTGCGGTACAAACCGGGCACAAATCTTACGCTTTTGCAAATTTTCGTGAGTAATGTTGCTCACACTGTCTAGGCTTATCTTCAATTCTTCTGTTATCATTCTCAAAGACAGCCGTCGATCATCCGCAAGCATCCGTCGCACTCGTTCGATGTTGTCTGGAGTTGTGCTTGTTGGCGGTCGACCCGAACGCGGCTCATCTTCGACATCTTCCTTTCCGTCTCTAAAGCGTTTATACCACTCAAAAACACACTTTTTACTCACTGCTTCCACACCTTACACTTTCACTAATGTTTCATGCGTCTCTGTCATCGTTTTGCCTAATTTGAAGCAAAACTTGATGTTCACGCGTTGCTCCATTTCGCAGTGACGGGCCTTCTCACACTCACTCTTTAAATTGATCGTACCGCGCACTTCCGCTTAACTGTCGTGATTCGAACGCTAGGGGGCACTAGTTGCCATGTCTCTCAATGCGTCTGCGTGAGCGCAGCATCCGAACCAGCACGGTTATTCAACTATGGGACCATTCACCGAACTTTTCGAACGCACCTTGTATCTTCCTTTATATAACCTTTAATGTTAAATGCATTATTTAAATTAACGATAATTAGTAATACACGTAAAGATATTTAGTAATAATTAGTGTTGTAACATGTGGATAGTATTTGCCAAAAATAATGCCATTGGTAAAAAAGTATGTGTAGTCAAACTTCATGAATATGTTTACTTTAAATATCAATTAATCAGAATTAAATATGTGATCACTTCAAATTATCAGTTCGTGGTTAAAATGGAATTCTCAACCCAAACTCTTTATTAGGGTATTTCAATATTATGGTATATTTACTCGCAATAGAAGATATTGTAGCAAAATTGTCTTGTGGGTGTACGTGAATGCAGTCCAATAAGCAGGATTAAAAAAAACAAACCTCTTTTATTTAACAAATAATCTATGAAAAAAGAAACGTAGCATAAGTATTAAAACAGCACCTGTAAAAATTCACAACAGAGATTACCGTTCAATCTCAACACAGCGCTCAAAGGTTTCGTATTAGCTCACCAGCTTGCTTGCTAGTCAAAATCCAACTAACTCCTCTTGGCTTGAGAGCTTGCTTTTATACTTTTTCAAAAGGAAGTGACGTCATTACGTAGGAAGTGACGTAATCTCCAGAAAGTTCATGAAGCCAGTAGAAATAGATTGACACTTCAAGGTCTTTCTAGAAAATTCCTTTCGTCGCCAAAGACGCCAACCTTTTCGCCATGTCGCCAAAATGATCACCAAACCTGACGCCAAGATTAGCATCTCAGGGAAACAACTTTATAGCTTTGAAAAAATATTTTGTGATGACCTTGGTAGATGCTATGTTTTGTTTGGATGTGATTTTAAAGATAAAAGATAATTGGTAAATAATGCTCTGAAATGGTAGAGAGTTTTGGGAGTTTAGCAGAAATATTTTGAATAATGCAGTTGTGTCTCTTGATTTATCGGTTATTTATTTGATTAGCTATGTTTTGTTATCTTCTCGAAGAATTTGTGTAAGTCTGCATAATTTGTCGCGTCAGTTTTGAATAAATTTGTGTTATCCTTCCTTTAAACCGTCATCTGTTCATCTAAAGCCATTTTTCTGCAAATCAAAGATCTATGAAGGATTCTTTAAACAGCAATGCTTTCAATCCTATTCTCACAATATACCCAGAAGTATTGTTTCCAGACGACCTCCCACCGAATCTCTCTCAATTATTTACTCTGAAGATTTGTTTCGAGACAGACTTGCACCGAATCGTCACGAATCATTTACTCAGAAGTATTGCTTTCAGAGAGCCTTCCGTCGAATCTCCATGAATTATTTACTCAGAAGAATTACTTCCAGACGAATCGCCATGATTTAGTTACTCAGAAGAATTACTTCTACACAGCCTCTTATCGAATAACCCTGAACCATTTACTCAGAAGTATTCTTATAGCAGTGGCGTAGCTAAAGGGGGCGGGACATCCTGGCAGCACTCCGAAAAGGGCGGAAAAATCATGCATGCAGAGAAACAATGTTATAGCTAAGAAGAGCAGACGCAGTAGCTCAATCACTGTGCACATAAAAAAAGTAAAATAACTAATGTAATTAATTCTCATTTTCACCTTTTGTTATTAAATTGCCAATATGTGAAAAGGAAGTCTGGTGGTGCACATGCGATGTCGCAGCCTGTTTGCAGACATCTAGGGCGTCAAACGGCTAATTACGTTACTAATAAAATGTATTTACTTGGAATTTGATTATCTTTATGTTGAGGCTTATGAGTCCTATGTAACTTGAAGAGGGAGGGCGGCATGTGGGAAGATCGCCCCCGGCGGTAGAAGTTACAGTTACGCCACCGTCTTCTAGACAGAACGCCGTCTGTACCCCCGGTTCCTATAGCTCAAGGTCATCACACCAGTTTGAATGGGTGCAAGGGGGATTAAGCAAACAACCCTTCACGGGACCTCCAGGCCCTGCATCAGAATACCGCCTCCCCGAACAACTTTATTTAACAATTAACCCACAGAATCACAATGAATCATTTGCTCAGAAGTATTGCTTCCAGAAATCCTCGGACCAAATAGCTGGAAAGAAAAAGGAGCACACAGACTTTACTTACATGTTGCTTTGTCCCTTCCACTTCTTGTTTGGTCACCCTCAAAATCAAAAGACGGGAAAAAGTATTTAAAAATATTTGATCGTAAAAAAATAGGTTTCTCAAAAAAGTAAAAACCAAAAATAATATAAAAAGGTAAGGAAAGAAAGAGAGAGACAGAGAGAGAGAGAGAGAAAGACAGAATGGCAGATGAAAGGAAATGCAAGAAAAATGAAGCACGGGTAAGTACTGTCCTTTCGATATTTTAGTCTTTTCTTCTATACCAAATACTAAGAAGGGTTATTTTCCGAAAGCGCTGGGGTGAAAAAAATTCGGAATCGTTTGCTTTCGGAGAAGGATAATACCTTTTCGTTTGAGAGGAAAATGTAACGCTTAGCAGAGCGAGAAGAAGTAATAAAAGTTTGGAACTCGAAGTGCTTTACAAAAGTCAATAGTCTACTTTCAAGTCAGTAAGAGAAGGATTTTTAAACAGTGTTCTAAAAGCAAATATAATCTTTCCTTCAAAATACACTGCAATGGCATGTTCTTCACCTTTTTCTTTGCTATATAAGGTAGTTTTGTTTGTTTAATATATCTTTCAGGCGTTTTTAGGGGAAATATGCTTAAATCCATGTATTCAATAACGAACAGTTCAATGATATATATCAATTAATTCCTGATAAAGTAATATTACGCATTAATAATATAATTTATTGATTAATAATAATTCAGAAAGCATTGCTAATTGATATTATATGAAGCTTGTAAATGCCTCTTAAGTATTTACTAAAATATTGAGTGTTTTTGTTTGGCTACTCAAAAAATATTTTCCTGCAGAACGACACAATCCAAAATTAAATAAAAAACAGTACATGTAGGGGGAAGTCGGGTAAGATGACGAATTGGATTTTTCTTGAAAATTACCTTAGATGAATGTTCCGATTCCGCATCATCAAATACCTATAAAACAGAACAAAACACCACTTCATGCCCTTGCGACTATAACCTTTTGGTTATTTAAACAGTGTGGCGGACATGAAGTGGATGAGACATCGGAAGACGCTCCTTAACTGTCTAGCAAATAAAGGCGAAGTCGGGTAAGATGATGAGCCACTCCACGATAATTCATGAGCTCGTCGTGCTACCTGACTGCCACTTACCCTTCATGCACCTCACTGGCACTCCAATAAAAAATGAGCACCTAATTAGCAAGGAGAAAGAGGAACAAGAAGATAAACGAAAAATGTGTCAATTGAAGGCTGAAGTTAAGAAGAGTAAACTGAACAAACCTGCTAAAATTCTACAAAAAAGAAGAAAGTAGCTAAGCGACACCTCGACTTCTAATGTTCTGAATCCGAAGACGCAACGCATTCCTTTGAATTACGTTGTCGCTGATAACAATCTGGATCCGGAAGACCTCTATAATGAAAAATGCATCATTTGAAATGAGGAAGGAAAAGCGGAATTGGGGTTTCAATGTTTTAAGTGCAAACTCTGGCCCCATTCCACCTATCATGGCTGGGACAAATCGAAGCCCATGGCGATGCGATTTTTGTAATTGATTTCACCTCTTTGGATCTAAAATTTCGATTAATATTATTTAATTTGTTTTATGCTGTTATTTTACTCCGATTATGCTTGTCTTCTGTTATGCGCAATTTGTTTTGATCAATATGTGATCTCAACAGTTTTAAATAGTTTTTTGATAGCATATGAAACTGAATTAAATTGTTATCTCAGTTCCCCATCTTATCGGACACCGTTCCGATTCAGTCGGGAAAGATGACGAAAATGACTCTTTTTTTCTGAATTGAAATTTTAGGGTCTCAAATTCGAAAATAGAAATTAAAAAAATATCACTTTAAAGTAAAGAGTTGCAAGAAGATTTTGTCGAAACAATAAACCTCCTGCGACGAACATTGATGTCAGGAAAAATCCCCAAAACCTAAGATCGCAACTTACCTGACTTTCCCCTACATAGTTTTACAGCAGCCATGTAACTCTGTTTTCCAACAGCTTATGGATAAGGGCAAAATATTCAAAATTATTAATTTTAAAATCTTGTTTGGAATGAAGATAATCTTGTGTAACGACACGCAATTTCAGAGCAAATCCTTTTGATAACTCATGGTAGTAATTGATAATTCGCTTATATAAGTAGTTCTTAAAAATATTCTTTTCATATTAATTTTTGACGTGGATATTATTTGCAAACAATTACAACACTCTTTAACCCCTTCGACCGACTTTTGCATGATTAAAATTTAACCATGAAAAGTAGTTTAATTTAATGTTGACTTATTAAAAGAAGTATACAATGAGTTTAAAGTTTTTCACTTTTCCCGTTTCCTGGAAATCTCCTGTGACCATATGCCCCAATCGTATAGTCGACTGGGATTATTCCAGTACAACGTCTGTAAAACTCTCTTTCCTGCCATAAGATTAGCATGTCAGAGAAACTACAGCTTCGTAAAATCATGGGACAATATGTCACAAACGTATGGTTGACTGGAACTATTCCCCCAATCTATAAACTATAGCCCCAATCGTATGGTTGACTAAGACTATTCCAGTAAAACATCTGTAAAACTCTCTTTCCTGGCATAAGATTAGCATGTCAGAGAAACTACAGCTTCGTAAAATCCTGGGACAATATGTCCCAAACGCATGGTTGACTGGAATTATTCCCCCAATCTATAAACTGTAGCCCCAATCGTATGGTTGACTGGAATTATTCCCCCAATCTATAAACTATAGCTCCAATCGTACGGTTGACTGGGACTATTCCAGTAAAACATCTGTAAAACTCTCTTTCCTGGCATAAGATTAGCATGTCAGAGAAACTACAGCTTCGTAAAATCCTGGGACAATATGTCCCAGACGTATGGTTGATTGGAACTATTCCCCCACTCTATAAACTATAGCCCCAATCGTATGGTTGACTGGGACTAGTCCAGTAAAACATCTGTAAAACTGTCTTTCCTGCCATAATATTAGCATGTCAGGGAAACAACTTTACACTTTCGTAACAATAATCTTATCACGAAGATAACAAAAACAGAAGTCCGCCATTTTCAATCTCAGATTGTTTCCAAGTTTCTTTAATGATTTTATTACCTAATTCCTTAAGAACACTGAAATTCATGCAAAAGTGGGATTTATTTAAAAATAGGGAATGAAGTCTATTCTCCAGGACGTATAAGTCCATTAGGGCAGAAAGGGCTAAAGAAAGGAATCTTTAATAGGGATTCTGCTCATCCACATAACGAAATTATTTCAATCTCCTAATCATATATACTAACCTAAATTGCCAGCACGTTGCAAAATTTGAATAATTAATGTGAAATATTTCAATAGCTTAATGCGATTTTACCCTTTCAAGTTCACTAGATGTTTCGTTTTGAAAATTACTAAATTTATTTCAAAAATTAGTATTAGACATGTAGCTGATCATAAATATGTAAAGCGAAAAAAATTAGCATTTTTTATTTTAAAGGAATTTGTGGTTTCACAGTGAAACCAAAGAACGGTAACGGGCTATTTTCCTTCCGAATAAGATATAATCGAAATGCAATTTAAATTGTGTATTTAATTTATAAGTATACGCGTGAGTATTCAGGATATTCAATCTTCATAAAATTCAATATTACTTTCGCAGATTCAATTTTAAAAAATATCAGTTTGTGCAAGAGGCCTCATCATTTTGTTTCTCTTAGAGATCAAAAGCAATTCGAGCTCTTGAAATGCTGAGATCTTTGGTGAATATTAACGGTATTGAACTGGAATTTTTATATAAGTTGGCCTATATATCTGGCTCTTAAGTTATGAAAGAAAAATCACGCTATGTTTCGCCCATGCGCAGTAAAGCAATGCTTAATGAGTGGTTTCACTGCGAAATCAATGAATGTGAAAGTATTAAGAAATAGTGGACTTTTCGTTTTTATTTATTTCTCATTATTTTGAAAGACACAATTTGCATTATTCTCCTTTTCATTTTGTAAGATTATCTTGTTATGCTTTAGAGGTGGATTGCAGAATACTCCTTTTTATGCCTGTTGTACAATGCGTGCCAAAACAAAGGCAAATACTGTTCAGCAACGGATTCCGAGACAACCACTTTTGGACGATTTTACACCAAAAAGGGCTTGTCAGGCAATCAGTCATATGAGCGCATTTCCGGAGTTCTTTGTTAGATCACATTCAGTAAAATGTAAAGATACCCATTCCATTCTTCACTTACCCCCTGTTTTGATGAAAATAACTCCGCCCGGCGCATGCGCAAAAGCGCGGAGGGTTTCCGAATCCATTGCTAAATAATACAAATTGTACTTAAGATAAAAAAGAAAAAAACACCTGTCTTATTTGAGGGCAGACTTCTAAGTGGAATATGCTAAAGATAATAGAAGGCAGGAATTGTCTGTACAGATTCTTGGTTAATGAATTAAACGGAACAGAAGAGAAACTTTGTTTAACTCGAGAAAAATAGTTGAATATGTTGTTCGATATAGCGAATACGTCTGTAGTTGTTTACGTATTCAAAATTCAACGGATACAAAATTGTGTCTAGGCTAGTGACTGCCTCAAGATTTTATCAATTTAACTGTATTATTATGAGCCACTAATACAAGCGGTGAAGTGGCTTAGTTAGTGGAAGATTCAAACAATTATTTTTAACCAGTTAGATCGCTTATTAAAACATGTTTTATAATTAAATATCAACCCAAATTTAGTTCAATCCTAGAATTTCTTTCAACCTTTCACAAGCTATGTAAACAATATTGGTTTATTAAAACTTAAATGCTCTAACTTTTGGAATTTAAGTATGATAATTCTCACTTGAAGTACTCACTTTCTTGATACGAGCTTTCATTTACAAATTGTGGAAATTAATTTCCATTTCTTGGCAATATTACATACATACAGGGCATATATACAGGGTTTCCACTTAAATCCATTATATCCCCCCTCCTTAACTTCAGAACGACGGCAGCTATGGTCATGAAAGTGGTGGCTAGGTATAGTAAATCGGCTATGCGCTACGCCACGAGACCTCTTACAGCACCACCTGACTGAAAACTTTGAAGTTAACGTTCCTATCTCAAAAATGGCACAAGACAGAGAAAAAATGTCAATTACAAAGTTGTAGAGCATGATCGATTTAGTACAAAAAGACACTTAGGGGCATTAATACGAAGAACAGGACACTTAAAACGCATTTCTTTTTTTAAAAGATAATGGTCTTCTATGATTGAATAAGAAAACATATTTGATAAAGAAAATTGATGAAGCAAATGTCGTGTACGTCAGCCTATAAATCATATTATGAAATCTAATTAACTCACTGCTCAAATTACCATAAATTATTTATATTTTTTGCATTTACGTTGCCGTCTGTCCTTCAAAAGAATGAGGGCATAAAACACAATGTATTTTTTGTCCTGGTTGCTTTTAAAACCAAAAGGGTTCCCCTGAGCTGTTTTCGTTTTCCTTGAGTATCTTAACGGTATCCGACTAGGTTTAAAAAGCTATTTTCGAAGAAAAAATCAAAAACTTTTTTTATGATCTAAGAATAAATTCACAACTTTTAAGGTTCTAAAACAGTCTTTGTTTTCATTCTTATTCCTTGAATATTTTCTTCCTTTATTTTTATTTGAACTAATGTGCTATTATATTTTTTTAAATGCGTTTTCTGAAAAATGAAAATTTCGCTATAATTGTTCCACGAAAAACGTGATATCTCCGAAACAATTCATTAAAGTTCATTGTAATTTGTTACACATGTTTCAAAAACCTTTGAGGGTGTAATAGACCTCAGATTTTATTATAGCTTCATTTAGTCTTGTTTTACAGTCACTTTCAGTTCGGAACAGGATAATTTTTACGAAAAATCAATGACGGCAACTTTGAATGTTCGTAAAATATTTATTTATTAAAATAAATTTTATCTTGCGGTCTATTACATTCTAGATAGTTTGAGAAGCACGCTGCGAAATTAAAATTCAATATGCCCCATATTTTTTCAATTATGCTGCCTTTCATAACATTAAAATTTTTATTAAAATTCCTAAAAAAATATTATTTTTAGAAACTACTGATGATATATGAATTTTTATTTCTAATTGTGACTCTTTAGGCCTGTTTTTGTTATTTAGCTCTGTAAGTCTTTTTGTGAATGCTTTTTTAAATTTTTTTCTCCGAACCTAGTCGGGTACCTTAACACATGCTTTTCAGTTCGTTAAGCCTAACCAATGGCCTCTGTAGTTACCGTTACCAATTATCCCGCCTGACACTACATTGCTCGATGGATTTTATAGATTGCTTCCATTTGAAGATCCGACGCGAGACCAAAGAGAAATGCATTTTCATGCATGCACTCTCTTTTATTATATCAGGGGTTCCCAACCTTTATTCCCTCGCGTACCCCTTGACTAGTCTTTACATTTTCGCGTACCTCCTATTATCCAACCCCCCCACCCAAGAACGACAACAACAACCATCCGTCTATGCAAAGAAGTTTTGATCAATAACGTTAAGGGCTTAGGTTAGCTTAAGAGTCAAATGACTCGAATTAATAACATTTGCTGAACTTGTTTTGATTTTACATTTTATAGTATTTTTGCAATAGTATTAGTTTAACGCCCAAACAAATGAAACCAGTATTGCAATAAGTTCGCATTATCTTATAAGTATGGCTAAAAATTACACTCCGTATTAATCAACCATTCAAGTGCTAAAATTATTAAATAGTAAATATTAACTTCAGGAGAAAATTCTGTAACTTTTTGAACTCCTTATGTTTTCTTGTTTCTGCTATTACTAACTTTGATTTCGCGTATCCCCGAATAGTCCCTCGCGTACCCCCAGGGATACGCGTACCACAGGTTGGGAACCTCTGTATTATATGATTGAATAAGTAAACATAGTCGCGAAAGAAAATTGATGG
>BGPR01050380.1:0-11082 GCA_013235015.1 Araneus ventricosus
GAAGCTGAAATTCTCAAGTTTTACCCTAAACAAAGGAAATACAGTAAAGCACCGTTTATTATGTTCCTCATTTATTCGTCGTTTACTTTTATACGTCGTATCATCACAGTCTCGATTCATTTTTATTTGTTAAAGGGGCTTCGTTCATACGATGCAAAGCTTCGGTATAAGTCGTTTTCCCCGCTCTAAAATATGAAAATTTCGTCTTTTTTCTAGTATGTGAACTGTGATAAAGATATAATGACTTCGAAAGCATTCACAATTGATAAATTAACAGAAACAAATAGTCTGGAGGTAATTTAAACGATGATTAAAAATTATTCCACATTCCTTTTAAGACGCAATGGACTCCATTGAAAAACTTCGAACATTTTTCAAAAGAATTGTAAAAAAATTAAAAAAAAAAAACATTCACAGAACTTAATTCGATTCATAATATTGTACTCAATATCCATGGACAATCAGCACGTCAGACGACGATTAAAGATTATTTTAATTAAATGCGTACCTGCATGCAGATAAATCATATAATACACGTGTAATTGGTACTCAAGATATGCCATAATGGCATGATTTTTTCTCACTTTTACGATAAATGTTTGATTTTAAGATTCAACTATTGATTCCCATACTATGTAGGATTATTTTTGTATTATCTTAAAAGAACTTTAAAATTAATACTTTTGAATGAATTTGCATTAGTAGCGTTAAATTGGTAATAATCAAAGATGTTTAGTAGAATTTCGATTATACGTATTTTCATTTGTACACTGGTGTGCCAAAATTAAGGACCATTTCGTAAAATGCGAGAAATGTGAAATTAATACTAAATCGGTATACCTCACTGAAATGCTGATATCTTTCTGAATTTTAACGGGATTCAACTGGATTTTTTAATTAAGTTTTTGTATATATCTGTCGTTGAAGTAATAAAAGAAAAATCACGCTATGTCTCGCACATGCGCAGCAAAAAATTATTTAGTTTAACCCTTCTTTGCATGATTTTTTCTTTATTGGTGAAATAAATCAAGGTGACATAATTCATGTTCAAAATTAAAGGAAAAATGGTTAAAAAAAATCTTAGTATATATTTATAGTATAAATTTAGCAAAAAACAATATGATGGAAATTTCCATCATCATGCAAAGTTAGATCATTAGCTTAGTACTACATAGAAATAAAAGAGGATATCATTGGATATTTTTTATTCTTTATGATAATTAACAAAACAATTATTATTTTTATTTAGACACAAATTGACTCCACATTTACTACAAGAAATTGTAGAATACCCTTTACATTTAGGATATTTGCACCGGAGTGACCCACCCACTGTTGGCCAATATTCAGCACCATCTGTTCTTATATCTCATTTTCACTTTTTTAGCAATAGAAACTCAAATATAATAAAACAAAATTAAAAACGAAATCATACGTTTATTGCAACTACAGCAAACAGCGGAATGACAACTTCAAGCTCGTTTTACTGATAGTGACGCTTGCTTATTTTTGACAGCTATGTTTTTTTTTATGCAATGGACATTAAAAAGGTATCCAGACACGATCAACTTAAAGTGAACTTGTTCTTTTATATAATTTTTGGGCATTCAATGTTATGATGGAAATTTCCACCATCATGCAAAGAAGGGTTAAATACTCATATTTCCTCTAATATTCAACGTATTTACTTCAAATTATAAAACAATACTTCTGTAACATATTTTTGAGTTTTCTGGAAGTTTCTTATAGTCTGAAAGAAAACTCTGCATGTTAGAAGCAAAAAAGCTTGAAAGGAATATATGACAGGAAATTATTTATTTCTCGCCAATTTTCCCGCTGGAGAACGAAATAATTTTTTTTCTTACTTTATTCGGCCCATTTTACTGTAAATACGATTCAAATTATGACAATTTGCATTATTTCAAAAACTAGAGACAACTTGGCAAAAATGAAATTAATTTTGAAATCAACAGGCTCAACTTTTCCATGGCGAATGAAAAAAATAAATATATATATATATATTTGTTCCGAAGTGAAAAAAGCACGCCACATTCGCCGAGTTGAAGAAACGACAATTTTCGTGCAACCAGAAGGGGACAAGGGGAAGAGTTGTCGTTTGGTCAAAAAGGATTTTCGAAGCGGGCTGCACCGTAGCCCTCAGGCAACGGCTGCACCCCTTCTTGTCTAGGGAAGGGGAAGTTTGAAATTTGATCTCACAATCTTGAGAGCTTACACGGTCACGGGTTGACTCAGGGGAGGGGAGGAATTCTTCGTTTGTTTAGGATTACTGTTGGCTGTATGGGAAAAGGTGGGGGTTCAATTGCTTCCGTTATGGACAAAGGCCACTGGAGCAATTGCGAAACATGTGAAGGTCATTTCCATCCCAATGGGAGATACAAAGAAAAATACTTGTTTATTTGGTTCAGTAACCTTTTTATTATACTCCAGGATTTCAAAAGGAACTTTTTTTTATAATTTTATTGGACGGATTCAATTCACAATACCTATATAACGTCGATTTTAATATAAATTAATTCAAATACTGTGTGCTAAGTTTTAATTTCATCTATTTAACTAAATTACTGCAATAGGTAAACTCCCAATTAACAGCAGAAATATTTTAGTTCATTGTTTCTTTGACTTAGCAAGCAAATTCATTTTAAATACGAGTAAATGTCTGGAAATTCGGAAAAAAAAATAGCAGTTAAATAATTTCTTTGAAACAATGAAACTTTAGTTTCATATTTACTGCTTCAAAGCAGCATTTTATGCTGTTATAAGAACTATAGGGCAATTGATGAAGTAAGCCTACACCTCACTTTCGACGCTAATTTGATTCATATATTCTCTGGAAATCGAAATTTCGCATAAGCAAATCTATTGAAATTATCATTATTTTGTATAGAAATAAAGCTAAACGGATATTTAGCAAATAGCCTTTATACCAAAACTGTATATTTGTATCAATTTTTGAACCAAATCTGTCAACGTGTATACTGTTTATCTATCCGTATGTATAATCAATACAATAAAACAGAAACACAAGAACTTAGATAAATGAAATTTAGTATAAGGTCTTAATACCAAAACAAGCCTCCTCCTTCTAGATTTAACCCCTTCAGTCGGAATTAAGAAATAATGAATTAGATTTTTTTTTTCCCTTTCGCGTACGGTGTACTACTGCAAAAATTAAAACATAAATGAAATTCCAAGCCTGTAGATAAAAAATTAAAAAAGTTACTCCGTGTCCGGCATCCGGAAAATACCGGATATTTCAACTTAAAAAAGTCTAAGGATCACACAAATTTCACTTTAAAATGGTGGTCAAAGAATAATTAAATATTGCAGAAGCCTTTTAAATGATAAAAAAGGATTAAAAACAAGAAATTACTCGAAAAGCACAATTCACCACCGAGCTCTATTTTGGGAAGAACGACTATTTTCTTGAGTTTTTTTAGTAAAACTAAAAAAATGAAATGAACCCATGCCAGAAACGAAAGAATTCTTACAACGATTATATTGATAAGAAAATCGTGAATCTAATGGAAAAAAAACAGCAGTAGTTTTGTCAAATATTGAATTAATATGATCAGTTCAAAGTTGATGTCGGGTATATCGGACACCAGGTCCAGGTCTGGTATAATTTTGAAAAAAGATCTGCCAACATGAAAAGGCTTGATAAATTTTTACCTCTACACATTACGTTGTTATTTGGGAGTATACTACAAGAAAGTCAAGGGAGCGCACTCGTCTTTCAAAGCAGTAGCTTAACAGGTTTAAAAACTAAGGAAGAATAATGAATTGCCTTTCAGTGGTAACCGGCTTAACACATGTTAATAGATCTTCTTAAATTTGTATAAAAATGTTTGAAACGAGATGGAACCATGGCAACAAACTAAAATATGAACTACAGAGAGCAATTTTAAAATAATGCTACCTAATATGCAGAAAATTTATTGTGGGTTTCAATCAAGAATAAAATTACAAAATAAATTAGCCATTTTATGTATCATGCACTTTCCATTATTTAAATTTGAATATATGTGATAGGCAGTCGTTTATATATCATGTAATTTTTTTTATTTATAGCTTCAACAAAACAATGGAAAAATATAACATAAATGATATATTAAAAGATGACATAACATTGAAAATTGTCAAAAACATTGAATGTATATAGGCCTAGTGTAAAATCTTTCTTGAGTCAAGTATATCTTTATGTTGGTGTGGTGTTGAAGTTAGGAAAAAAGAGTGTGGGGTAAATTTTGCCAAAATTCTTAATTCAAAATAACTAAATCCATAATCAGAAACTATGATATGCCATAGAAAGGATATCTTATAATCTAAACATCAACTGTGAAAAGAATAATGGCGCTATCAATAATTTTTTTTACAAAATTACTTTCTAGTTCTCAATTTTAACAAATCGACAATGTTGCTAGTTATGTTATTAAATTCTTTGATATTAGTTTCGAAATTTCAAAAATAAATTAGAGTGGATGGTTTGTTGGGGTTTTTTCTGCCATTACGTTGACTATTCTGCGCCAGACAAAATTGTAAATTTGTGTCAAGATAAAAACATTATATTGCACACATATATAAAAAAACAGCTGTAAATTGGAGTGGAAACTGTGAGGTTTCTTCGGCTTAAATAAAAAGGCATCACATCAAAAATAATTTTGATTCAAATTAATATAACTGAACATTTCAAATTGCTATAAAAATTTAAATTTTTGTGAAGTTATTCACAAAAATCTTATTGAATAAAAATAGTGTGAAATTGCAAATTCATATTGCAAATTTTTAATGCGTTTGAGGATATTTTTTTTTGCAAATGTCCGATATGAAATTCATGAAAAGTATAGCTTTATTAAGTAAAGATTTTAATTCAATCCAAATTAAATTCTTTAAAATTTTTTCGGGTATTTTTCAGATTTTTAATGTAGAGTAAGAATTTTGACACTTTTATACGCAATTTTAAAAAAATAATTAATAAGTATTTTTTTTTTCTTTTTGTGGAATAGTAACGTGAAAAACTATTTTCAAAATTTTTAAAAAAGGTATGCTGAAAAATTTATTGCATTTTTTCTGGATGAAATAAATAAATAAATATCCCAACGAATGTAATTTTGCAATAAATTCTGAAAACCATTTACGAATTTGTAAAAGCACCTCTAAGAGCATTATCTTCGATAAACTTTGACACTCCAGGTGGTTTTTTTTAAATAAATGAAGAACTTAATTTCAATGAGGGAATTTTTTATACTGTCTCATATTCAGAAATATATTAATAATACGCAATATTAAAATACAAGTATTAATCACTACAAAGGAATTTTTCTATTTAAATACCTTTACAAAATGTTTTTTTTTCATTTAAAATAAGTTTATAAAAAACAATTACATTTAAAAAGAAAACATTCTTCGAGTAAGTAATTCATGCGTGAGTAAACAAATTAGCGCCGATTTAATATTAATTTTAAAAACAGACAGGACAAAATTAAAACAGCTAAAATCAATTAAGATTTTTTTTATTTCTTTGAAAAAAATAAGATTCATTTTAGCATTCTTGTGCAAAATCCTATGAAAATGGTCCTTTAAAACGCAAACGAGCCTCCATCCCATGACCTGTATCATTAAAGCCTCCCGCGTCGGCTATCTCAGAGATGTGCACTACCTCCCGTGAAGGACATCGTAGCGCCGTAGAAAGTATCAATTTAGGCGGACATTCGATTTCCTGTGACCGTCCTTTGAGCGTGCTTTGGCGCCGCCGCGACCTCCTTTGGATACCGCAGCCTCCCGTGAAGTACGTACAGGGGGAAGTCCTTGGGAGTAGGGTGTGCTGTGTGGGTTTAAAATACTATACAATACAGATGAAGCGATAGGCGGAAATGATAGATTGACATTAATACGACTGTTTTCTTTTTCAAATCGGGAACATTCATTTTATGATTATAAATAAGTATACTTGTCTGGTAGAATAGCAAAGCATCCAACTTGCTGAACAGTCGAAAGAATAACCATTCGAATAGAAACATCGTCAGAAGGACTATGCGATTTAAGCAGGCTATTCACTTCACAGATAAACTGGATATTTTGGAACGCGAGAAGGAAAAAGCGATCAAAATCTATGGAAATCAGCCAAATGGCTTGAGGTGGTTGGAATTCCGTCTGGACTGAAATCGGAACGAAAAATTAGAGGGACCATGAAAGAAGCTAGCGAAAAGAACAATGCCCTGCGTAGATTGAAGCCTCGCTTTGAGGGTAGCATAAATTAAAATCTGCTGACAGGAGAAAATCGAAGTGATAGACAAGCAGCTGTAGAGAGGGAAAGAAGATCGATTCCCCTACCTTCTTTCAGAGATAGAGTCCTTTTAAATACGAGTGAATGGCGTGCCTGTATTTTTCGATTAAAATGGGTGGGGGGAAAACCGGGCTTCGGACAAATGTCATGGCTATACTTCAAGTGAATGACAGGCTTTAGAAATACTAAGCCAGCAATTCATTTGAAGACTAGCCATTTGTCCTAAGCTCGTTTTATTCCCACCCATTTTAATCAAAAAACCCAGCCAAGCCACTTCACTTGATGCTTCAAAGTGCTATACTACCGCTCTTCGTTCCCCCTTACATGTCCCCACTCAACACATCAATTTCATTTGATCATCAAATCTGCATATCAATACTATTTTTTATTTTGTTTTGAGACGCCTTGTTACATCCACGCACATTTCTCCTCCCCCACGGAAGATTTCCAATTTTACTTTCAACATGATCTACCGTCGAAGCAAGATGCCAATCTAGTCAAATCTTTTGATGTACCGCCTAGCCTCGTTCGAGGTCTCAAATGGGAATCGGCGCATGAAGCACTGGAATTTGATTTCTCTGGAATTCCAGCTTTCCCGAGCCGCTATGCTATTTTCCATCAGTTTTTAAAACTGACTATTGCTTTTTCCTTCCTGTGTTCCAGAATTACCAGTTTGGAAACGATGTGAATTGCCGGCTTAACATAGATGGATTTTGAATTTCTTCCCGTAGATCGACTGGCTACAACATTCGAAAGATATTTACATTTTTAGCGTAAATGCCACATAACAAATTTCTTCCGTCTAGCGTGCTACGCTTGAATGTCATTAAGGAATGAAATTTTAGATCGTAATCATTAATGATTTAGATTAAGATCATTAGATTAATTTAGATCGTAATAATTAAAGAATAAAACTATATTTTAATGAGTAGTGCCAACTTGAGATTTAAAAAACTAACAAGAATATTAAACATTAATTTTTGATATTTATATTTGACGGAAAAAAAGGAGTAAAAGAAGATAAAGAAGAAGTTCAGAGCCTACACACTCATATAAATAAGCAAGCAAGTACGAAAAGGAAGGCATTTATCCTTAAATATTAACAATAAAAGATATTTTCTGAAATGAAAATGTTACAAAGAGTATCATTTCGGTTGCCATTTAATGAAAGAGATCAGAGTCACTAAGCATTGATTTAACCCTTTGCGGACAGGTACGGCAGATACAGTGCGCCAGTGGGTCTGTACCATAAGCTGAATAAAAACTATCGAAAGTGGAGAGCTCGCTACCCATCTAACACGTATTAGCATTCCTCCTACTTGCTCCAATAGTTTCCTTCTAAAATGAATCAGTCAGTTCGGTCTGATCGCGCTTGAAAGTGCATGAAACGCTCTCCTTAACCCAACCTGGCAAACGACGGGAAATTATCCATACAGAGCAATATTCGTCTGTTTTGGAAGAATTAAGCAAGAAAATGCCAGCTGAGGACGAATCTGCTGCATTATATCTCGATTGAGAAGTGACTGAATTTAATTCTGAATGACATTATATCTGATGGAGTACATAACACCACAGCATCCTGTCGGTTGTCTGATGGAGTACAGCGACCAAGAAACTGAGTTTGAGACTGACGTGGAGAACAATCTAGTTCACGAAGAATATAGCGACTCGAACTCGAACACAAATGTGTGTATCATCAATCTATTCAACCTCTGATGTTATTATACCGTAAAAAATAAAGTTGTGTATGATTAAATAAGCGCAGAGTTGGAAAACACGGGATGATGTGAGTGATCTAAAAAGTCACCTGTCCGTAAAGGGTTAAATATATATATATAGCATGCATGAAGTATACGTGTGATAAAATATAACTAATACAAAATTGAGTGTTCGGAATTTGTGAAACAATCTTCGCGTTTCACAAAGTCACTTCCATGCAGATAAAAATCGGTAGTATTTTTTCCCTCGATTTTCTCTTTTCAGCATAAGGCTGTCACTCAAAACATGTGGTAAAAAATGGTCTTGCGTATGTGGTAGGTAACAAACTTTTAACGATTGTCATCTATAATATTCCTCTAAAATATACAGTTATCTCTCCTACAGACGATTTTCACAGTTACTTTCGTTTTGATATTATCATACTGCTCTTAAAGATTATTATCCGAAGAAAGTTTTATTTAATGTCATCTTAAAATTCTTTGCGAAGCTAATTTTTCTTCGATTCCCACATTTAAAAAATTAATTTTCACTACAACCGCAATAACTCAAAAATTAAAGTATTTAATAATTTCACAAGGCGCAGAGTCAACGCTCTTATAAATAAGCGCAGTAAATAAGGGGGAGTCAACGAATTCGGATTATCTGAACATTTTTTAATGTACAATGATCGAAAAATAGTTTTAATGTAAAACAAATAGCAGAATTTTTTGTAGTTCATTTATTTTAAAACATTTCAATTAATTTTTTCTGAAATACATTTTAAACTAGGAAAAAAATAGCTTAAAAAATTGCTTCATCAGTCCAATCAAGAATAGGATCCCCAGAATGGACCACCATTTTCCTTAAGTACAATTAAAGCAAAAACATTTTTTACTCTTAGATACATATCAGATCACTGAATGCATGAATGAAGAATGCATGAATCCAAGTATGACATTTTATGTACCTTATCGCTTCCTCTTCTCCCTTTGTTTTTTCACAAACGATACAAAACTGAGTGACCTTAGTTTTTTTCATCCAACATTTGATGACTTTAGTTTCCTTTTATTGCTTTATTGCTTTGACTTGTTCCACGTCCAATTTATTAGGACTGCTAGTGATTACAACTTCTTTCTGCGCTATTCTTCTACTGCAAGGTAATAGTTCCATTGAATAATTAATAAGTAATATCTCTGTCCCATAATAATAATAACAAAAGAATATAAATAGAGAACGCAACATTTATTATCAAAAACTAGATTAAATTAAGCAATAAATTAAAAATTTCACTCCTAATTTTTATTTTGTGTGTTCAGATAGTTTCGGGATTTTTCAATAATTTCTTTACTGCATTTTAAACTTGTAGGTAGGATCCCCTGGATGCGAAGCTTTGCTTTCCCTATATGCGTGAGCTTAATGAACTGGACAATCGCAACTCGATCTTTGCTTGAAAACTCTCTTTTTTAATCTCATTTTTACAATGGATTGATATTAAACTGAAATAAAACAATTGATTTCGATCAGCGGATGAAATTAGAAAAATAGTTATAATTCGTAATAATCAGGTTAACCTGAAAATTGAAAGTGTTGGAAATGGATGCAGTCACGTGGTTTGCGCACGTGTTCTCTGAGCTCAGATGTCAGAACCACGTGGTGTGCTGTAAAAGGATATTAATTATATTTGCTCCAGATTACAAGTCAGTCGAAGTTTGATGTTACTCTCGATCGGTTTGCTTCCAGGCTAGCTGCCGAATTCATCATATTCATGGAATTTTTCAGTCTAATTCTTGGTGTTGATCAGTTGGCTGCTTCCAGGCTGCAGCTGGATTCACGAAATTTACCCGAATTCTTGTAATACATTAATTACGGAATGTTTCTTCTTGTAATTATTAATCATGAAGTGTTTATCTTGGAATAACTTTGATTAATAAGTAGAAATTTAATCCTTATCGTTAAGTTTTTTGTTATCAATAAACTTGTTATGAGGGCTATATATTGTTGGGGTAGCTAGGAATAAATTAAATCGTTAAAGCAAGGTAGAATGCCCAAAATAAAGTTTAAATTAAAATATATATTGAACAATTAATTAATTCTGGGTTCTAAATTATATTACACAATAATAAGCAATTCTTGCAATATTGAAATAATCACCTACCTTTGCTGACCTGAAAACCCTAGCTACTTAATTAAAAGTCAGTTTGCATATAGTGGTAGTACATTTGCAATTTGTGGAATCAAATTAGAGATATTGAATCAGAGTCAAAAAATTTTTAATTTAAAAAATTTTTATTTTTATAAAATTTAAATTAGAAGATCACTGCCAACTGATATTAGAAAAATAGAAAGTAACAAAATTGAACTGATGCACATTACCCATTATATATATATATTTTAAAGCACAATATTTACAAAATTAATAAATGTAAAAGATGTCATTTTACAATGACCATTATAACATATGATTACATTGTACCCGAGTTAAGACAAACTACATTGAATCATCTCTTAATCTACTGAAATTATTCTCTTCCATTATTTTCACATTTCACCAATCATTCTGTGATATTCTTGAATTAGCGGAAGCACTTAAGTGATAACTGATCACTTGCATTCAATCTAAACTTGGAAAACCACGTTTACTTTCTACGAATATTCTCGAAACACGTACTTGCACACACAGTTCGCAGCACAAACTTTTAAGATATCACCACTAATTGTTGAACATCAGAGATGAAGCGACAGGAACAGCAAACCTTGTAGTTATACTGTGGAGATTAAGCTGTACTCCTTATGCGCACAGAAAAATTCTTGCAGAACTTCCATCAAAATTCACATGCGTATAAAAAAGATTATTACGAGTAGCAGGCTGTTCAGAAGTATACTTGGTGTACTGTAGTCCAGGATTTTCTAATTGAGAGTAGTGTAACTTGTTCCAAAGAAAGATCCTTCATTCAAACTTTTTATTTTTTGGAAAACGTAAATCCACAGCCATTTCGCACAATTCCTCTCGAAACCAACACCAAAAAAAATAAATTGAAAGGATTCAATATTGTTTGATTAACGGAAAAATAACTCAGGGG
>BGPR01050381.1:0-11081 GCA_013235015.1 Araneus ventricosus
CTCCCATACTTATCCTATTTGGTTTTATTTAGCTACAGTGGATATAACCTAGAGTTCAAAAAGGGAAATTGTATACAGCTGGTGTATGGGATCTAAATGAGTCCTTTCGGAAATCAGAAGAATTAACCTGTAACAAAATAAATCAAATTTTGTCATGAAATTCAGCAAGTTTGAAGCTAGTCAATAATTTTGGAATATATTTTTATTGTGAAGAAATAGATTTTCACATCTCAGGGTTTCTGTCGAACTTTAATGCTAAACCATGAGATGTTTTTTTTTTTTTTTTTTTTTTTTATTTAAAATTTTTTTTTAATTTTTAAGGTTTTTTTTGTAATTTTATTTCAAAACATTTTTTTTTTTTTTTTTTTTTTTTTTTTTCCTGATCAAATTATGTTGAAGAGTCACCTTTTAATACTGACAAAATGATCCATACCAAACATATATCATTTGGTAGCAAAATTTTCATTATGAGATGCAACATATTATGAGCAAGTATGTGCAAACACCCCATATAATTAGTCCTAAGTAGCTGCTGCATGAAGTAAAATTTTAAGAAATCCTTTTTAACCCTTTTGCGTTCATTGGCTTCACAGCGAAACCACACAATAAGAACTTTTTTTACTGCGCATTTTCAAAACATAGCATAACTTTTTCTTTCATAACTTAAGAGTCAGATATAGGTCAACATATATAAAAATTCCAGTTAAATACCGTTAGTATTCACAAAGATATCGACATTGCAAGAGCTAAGTTGCTTTTGATCTCCAAGAGAAACAATATGACGAGGGTTCTTGTACAAATTGATATTTTTTAAACTTGAATCTTCTAAGAGTAATATTGAATTTTATGAAGGTTGAATATCCTGAATACTCATAAATTAAATGCATAATTTAAAATGCATTGTGTCGAGAACTTATTCGGAGGAAAAATAGCCTGTTATCATTCATTGGCTTCACTGTGAAACCACAAATTTATTGAAAATAAAAAAAAATTAACTTTTTTTCCCTTTAAATATTTTTGATCAGCTACATGCTTAATACTCATTTTTGAAATAAATTTAGTAATTTTCAAAACGAAACATGTAGTGAACTCTTGAAAAGTTTAAACAATATTATTTTACAGCAGTTATGAACATTAGGGAAGCAAAGTCAAATTCTGAATGTTGATTTGATGTTAAATAACAAACATATTTTATATTTGACAGCTGAAATGTGAATACAAACGAGGTTAAACGTAAAAATTTAAAAAGTACATCTATTTTTCAAAAATAAAATTTTATTTCCCACAGCAAGAACAAAATAATTTATAAATTACATTTCAATACATCAGTGTGATAATAAGTTATTTTAATACATAAAAATATATAACATTTTATGTATCACTTTGTGCCTACAACGTCACAATAATGCATTAACGAAGTGTGCTAGACTAGCGCAATAACAGCGAAATTAACGTACATATTTACACCAAATATTGCACAAACAAAACAATAAATACCCCTTTAATAATGAACATTATAATCCACTTTTAAAATGAATGTTCGGATTTGCATAGGTTTTAATGTTATTCTGAGATGGTCGTCTTCACTGTCGTTGACTACGAAACCTTCATTCACTTCCGATTCCATAACTAAAACAGAAAGCATAATTTATAATAATCTTACAATACTCTGAAAAAATTCTAAACATATAACGTTATATAAAAAATTATAAGTATAAAGTAGAAGGTTCACTGCCGGAAATACAGGGTGTACACAAATGAAGCGACACATTTAAAAAAAAAACTAAAAACGTTTGAATTATGAATTTTTCTTAAATGAGAGCACATCTCACAAAGTTTTTTTTCAGATAGGTAACAGGCCATTTTGGTGGTCTAGGGGGTTGTAAATTACTGGAAATCAATAATTTGTCTAGAGCCATTATCTGAGAACTGGAAGAAAAATAAAAGCATGTATTTGTAGGGAATTTCACGCTCTTTAATTTGTTAATTCACATGTAGTGCGAAAAGTGAAGAGTTTTCGTGATATTCAAGAAAAACAACAAAAGAAACCAGAAAACATGCGTTGGCTTCTGCTGAACGGTAACCATTGTGTACGGAATTTTCTCGCTGTAGCAAATTTAGAACGGCATAACGCCACATTACCTATCTGGGAAAAAAAACTTTTTGAGATTCACTTTTATTAAAAAAAAAAAAAAAAAACGTAGTTCCAACATTTTTAGTTTTTTAAAAATTAATTTTTGAAATTTGTCACTTCATTTGTGTACACCCTGTATAATTATTAGAAAGAAGTGTTGCTGTATATACTGATATACAATCAAATAAGTTAATTTAAAATGAAATGTTTTTAGCAATATGTATTTTAACTAGAATTTCATATTGAGGGATAACTTTACTTAGTTAAAATATTTCATTAAATATTATTGAAAATTGAAGTGGATAGATGGCAAATATTTCAAATATTCTAATGAAAATATGTCCGAAATTTTTATTTACTAGATTGTTCAGGTGTTCAAAATGCAAACATAAATTGTTTGGAAAAATTATTCAGTTCAACTTTTAAGAAAGCATCAATAAAATACTGTTCAATGAGTTTTACTATTTGCATAAAGAAAGTTGAAGTCTTTGTGGATTGTCAAGTGATACTGGTTGAACTGACGCTGTGTAATAATGTTCCATCCTATTGAACTTTGAAAAACTAGAAGACTACAATCATCCCTCTTTTCCACCCATGCATGTTAAAAGGAAATAGAAGTGGGTAAACTAATTTGAAAATGCAATGGTATATCTGCATTTAATCAATTTTACTACTTCAAACAATATGCTGTTCTGAAGTCATCTGACCATTAATTGATTTAAAAAATGCCAACCATTTGAGCAGATGTGGAAGGTCTTGTCTTCTATCAGTTCCACCATTTACATAAACTAATTTAAGGCTAAATTTATTTTGGTATCTTCCACTTTGCGCATTCTGAAAATTGGCAGATGTTTCAATGGATCAAATTTGTTGAATTTTATCCAAAATGTCCCTTGAAAACTTTTTCATTTGCTGTTATCAATTGCTTTTGATTGTTTGGCCATTCCAAATTCCAGGATGAAGCAGAACAAAATGGCACTTTTCATTAAAATTACAAGGAAGTTATCTAAGCTGGCACTAGATTTGTCCCTAAATGTAAAACTTTTAGAACCTGAACCAAAGTGTTGCTGTTCAGCCATGCTACTGTTTAGTTGATGGACGTGTTTCAAGTATTGAAGGACTCCATGCTGTTAACTCTTCAAAATGAGGTTAGATTGAGAATGCTTCCATTCCACAACATGTTGTGGTAACAGCTTCATTCAGCTTAAAGTACAAGACCTTATAATGCTGGTAAGGATGTGTATAGATTTCAGAGCCTTAACTTCAGTACGGCCTGATATGACAAACTGCAGATGTCATTAGAACAGATGCAATAACTACAGCTGCAGACTATCAGCTCTATGTTATCTAGCTGGAGATTCAGTCTGGACTGTTTGCCATTTACAGTTTGATCTACCACAATTTGGACACATAACAATAGTAATACTGGTAAGCACTTTTAATCACAATAATTTTTTGAATTTTATATCTACCCCCCCCCCCGGGGGGGGGGGGGGCACCACAAGTTCACGGATGAGAGGCTGCCGTATAAATAAGCAGGCTCTTGTCAACCCGATGGCACAGTAATGGTGGTGTGGCTCTTTGGGCCCATCTCCGAAGACAGGTCGTACCCCGGTTTTCCGGGTGGGGGTGGGGGGGTTGCTGTATGAGCTGCTCGTAATGGAAGCTATAATGCAGGAACCTCAGTGTCTGGCTATGCTGTCGTGGCAGCCGGTCTTTCATGTGTTACCTGGATGCTTTTGTAGGATGGGGTAATGTTCTTTGTGACTTATTTATAGAAGCTTGATATAAATATCACTTAACAAACATATTAATGATTCAGTTGAGTGAAGACAAATTTTCCATCTATGCACTTAAAATAAAACCTTTGACCTAGCCCAGAGATTCCAAACATATTTTCCCTCACGTACCCCCTTGATAATTTTTTTGTTTCCTTACTATCATATTCAACCCCTAACCATCTATCTACGCACAGAAGTTTTTATAAATAACGTTAAGGTTAGTTTAAAAGTGAAATGACTCGAATTAATAACATTTGCAGAATTTATTTTGGATTTTACATTTTATTCCATTTTTACAATAGTATTAGTTAAATTCTGAAACAAATGAAATCCGAATTCTAATAACTTCACATTAAATTATACGGATAGCTAAAGATTACACTTCAAAATAATCAACTATTAAAGTGGTATAGTTATTAAATAGCAAGTATTCACTTGGAGGAACAAAATTCCATAGCTTTTTCAATCCCTTATTTTTTTCTTGTCTCCGGCATTAAGAGCTTTGATTTCGTGTACCCATAAAATGGTCTTTTGTGTACCCCCAGGGGTACGTGTACCACAGGTTAGGAACCTCTGACCTAGTCTGACAGTTAAGTGAATGAACAAAATGCAAATCTTTTGATTTTATGGCAGTGATGAGACGCTAACAATCCTATGGACACCAAAATTGTCTACCAAAGCTGATGCAAAGAGATCAGAGAGTGGTGCAAGAAAAACCATGTACAGTAAACATGTCATTTCA
The DNA here is from genome assembly GCA_013235015.1 of Araneus ventricosus. NCBI lineage: Eukaryota > Metazoa > Arthropoda > Arachnida > Araneae > Araneidae > Araneus > Araneus ventricosus. The sequence goes on from BGPR01050381.1 coordinate 4,658, forward strand.
TCACAGACCCGATTCACTCGAGACCACTGTAATGATAAAGTACTTCTTTTATATGATGCAAAGCCTTGGTTATACATCATTTTTACACTTTCTAAGGTTCGCAAATTTTCTGATGCAATCACTATTTCTTCTATTATTTTAAGATTTTTTTTAAATTGACAATTTTATAATTAAGATTTTTTAATTAAACACCTTCCTACATGCACATCCATTGTATAGAACAAGAAATGTATAATTAGTACTCCATATATGCAATAAAGATACAATTTTTCTCACTTTTATGTTAACTGTTGAATTTTAAAATTCAATTATTGTTCTTCATAAACATGTAGTAAAATACTAGTTCAGTATTCTCTCTATTATAAGTGCGTGGATTATCCGTGCTCATTCAGGACTCACAAAAAAAATTTAAAGAGAAACATTTTCACACTTATCATGCATGTAAAATCGACGTTAATGTTCGTTTGACAGATTCATTCTGTGAAACTAGTGAGCCATGACGGCGAAGGCTAAAGAATAGATTTTTTTTTCTTCCTCCACGTGTAATCTCTACCGGTTCAACCCCTAATTTTCCGAGAAATGAATCATCCACTTCCTGCTAACTCATTCTCATACGACCATGCTTCTCCCTAACAAGTCAATCTTTAACTTATTCGTCTTCGCTCACTTTTGCACGTGTTCCTTTTAGTTTTTGCGTCTTGTTTGTCTTCAGTTAGTAGCGTGAAATCTTTTACTGGTAGAAATGAGTGGTGTGAAACGAAACGTTTTAAATGTTATACAAAAATTAGAAATCCTTAAAAAACTCGATAATGGAGAATCAGCTAGTACTGATGCAGAAGATGTACTAAATGAGAGAAATACAATTTCTCATTCTGCTGCTCTACAGTCTGTGGAAACTTTGTTGGATTATACGGGACAAAGAGGATTTGATTACGGTGACATTACTGCGGTTCGTAAAATATGTGTCGATATACGACAAGAGATGAACAAACAGCAGAAGCAAAGACGCATTACAGATTTTTTAAAGCAGTACATGTTAAAAGGAAAATTCCTAGTTTGATGTTATACAGCATGCAAATGTAAGTCATTTATATATTTTTGTATTGATGTTGATTTTTTCTTTAATAAAAAGGAGTTTTCGGATTATCCGTGTTTTTCTACTGTCCGAGCGATCCCTCCTGGTGATTAACCCGGATAATCGGGAGTGCACTGTACTATATTTTTAAAACCAGCTGGAGTGTTCTCCCCTAAACTTTCTCGTATACTTCCCCAAAAAGGTGCCGTTTCCCCTTCCCCCGCGTGGCTAAAAAAATTCGAACCTATTGTTACCCAGAATCCAATGACTACAAGAAGGTTTTTCATTATAGTGATTGTAAAATATCTAGGCAAAGAATCAAATTCAAAGAGATGCGTAAAGATTTTCTTCTCTTACCGGCCCAAGGACAAACTGGCGTAATTCACTACGCCAGAAAATGAAATTCCTCTCCGATCTTCCAGTACGCATGCGTGTGGAGATAACGGATTCTCTTCAAAAGTAAATTATACGGACCGACAGACAGTCAACCCTTAGACGGATTTGGCCCAAAATTTTATACGAACCTACATTTATGACGATAAAACCGTGTACAAAATTTTATCCATCTGGCATTTCAAGTTTTTGAGTTATAGCATTTGCATGACCTCAAACATACAGACTTCCTGTTGACGGATTTTGTCCAAAATTTAGTAGAAACCTACAAATTATGTTTAAAGACCACATACCAAATTTCATCCCCGTGGCTCTAATAGTTTTCGAGTCATCGTGTTCACAGACAGACATAATTCCAAAATTGTGTTTTTCGGACTCAGGGAGGTCTAAAACGTGGAGATTCGTCAAAATCTCGAGTTGACGATTACAATACTTTCTCTTTGCATACTTTGTATACGAGAAAGTAAAAATTTTAAAGATAGTACTAAGAAACTTTAATTTTTTAAATTATTAATTTTAAATTAATTGGCACTAGTAGCATTAAATTTGTATTAATCAAAGTTGTTTATTAAATTTTCATTTATACGTTGTCTCATGCAAGTCCCTTGAAAGATGTATAAACGGTGCTTTAATGTAATCTTTTTTACAAGATTTATTTCGATGTTAGGATATTGAAGGAGTTTCAAATAATAATTAATATGAATTAAACTTTCCATATTACATCAGGGTTCTTACTGATTTTTTAAATTAAAAATCAAGGAGTATTTAAGGAGTATTTTCAAGGACTCAATATTTACACTTGGAAAAGGGTTCCCTTTTCAAAGTACACAAAAATTATATTAGAGTATTTAAAACATTGCTAATAACTCAAATAAATGTGGTTATATTTATTTCTTTTATAAGTTTTTACTAAGCTGATTTATCGATAATGCCATGTTAAATCTATTTATATGAAAGTAGAGTGGCGCCGCTTAGACACCTTATGTAGTAGTGCAAAGTTATCCAGTATTCAAAATATAGAGGTGCAAAAAGAGACATGGATTTAGATGTTAGAAACTGTTTTTAGGCATTTTCATTGCTTATAAAATAGTATGTGAAGAAAATAAAACTAACAAAATTTCTTGGTTATTGAAACTAATTTAGCTAAAATTGATTAATAGTATCTATTTTCCTTCAACCCCACCATCACAATATATGCCTTTTACAACAAACCATACGTTACAATTTAAAGAAATACAGTTAATTTTTCGACATAATCCAAGAGAAATAACATTCTCAATTTGCACCATTCTATTGCTTTGGTTATTACTGATTGGCACTTAAAACCAATTGTTAAATTTTGGATACTGCTACGAGATGAACATCACATCGTGGAAAGAGCAACATAAAATATTGGGTAATTAATACGGCAGCGATTTAGAATCCTTTTTATCGGTGAAATGTAGTACACATTTAACAAAAGAAATGTTAAAAATTGAAAGTCAAGGAGTTTATAAGGAGTGAAACCCAAATTCAAGGAGTTTCCATAATGCTTGAAAATGAAAATTGTTTTCAAGGAGCGTACGAACCCTGTACATGCTCATTAAATTGACCTTACACCTTAATTTTAACATCTTATCAAACGTATTTTTTTCCCTCACATGCAATGAAATATTGTATGATGTATTATATCAAAAGAACAACTTAGGCAATAAAAATGAAATACTATGCAATTTTACTTGATTTAAAAACTTCCAGCAAGCACAAGATAATAAGTCATCTTAAATTTGAAAAACAAATACTAAAATTTACCATCTGTCAGGTCATTATTAGTAGATGTTGGTGGCAACTCGTTCTCGTAAGCAGCATCTTCCTCATCCTGAGATCTCCATTTCAGTCTTTCCACTTCATATAAATATTTGTTTGCTGAAAGTGTTGTTTCTTGAAAGTATATCACTCTAAATGGTCTGAAAAGATTCTAAAAGAAAACAACATGGTTAAAAAAAATGTGAATAATTCAGTATTCATTTATTCATTCATTAATTCAGTAAAAATTTACTTGCAACATTGGAAAGAATTTATAATTTGCTTCAGGGAAAATAGAAATTGTGCCTTAATTATTTCATATGATTTTCATTATGATTCATGGAAAGTTACACAATTATACAATTCATATAAATAGCAATTATCTTTGTTAAAATACTTTTACAACTTATTCATAAATATTGCATATAAATTGATCAGAATTATATATATATATATATATATATATATATGTTATGGTCAATATGATAAATCGGTTATTATATACAAGGTGAGTATAAAAAAAAATTGGCCGATAAATGACCCCCAGCGAGCATATCAATTGAGAAAATGGAATAAAATTTTGAATGCAGGTATTATACAGTATGTGGTGAAAAATGAGGTGAAAAACAATAGTCCAACTCTCACAGTTAAGTGACGAAATCTCGAAATTTTCAATTGAATGGTATTTTTAGTGTGAAAAATGGTAGCGTTAGGCAGACAGAAAAAAAGTGAAAATAACAATCATGGTATTAAAAAAAAACCATATATGATCCCATAGCGTTCAAGGGAATAGAATAAAGTTTTAAATGCAGGTATTATTGCACTCAAAGTTAATATTCATAACTGCAAAAAGTGAAAAACAACAACCATTGTATAAAAAACTTTGTCTCTGCCTATTACCGTCATTTTGCGAGTTTAAAATATAGTTCCAAATTCATTTTAAGTTTTTTTTACTTTAAGGAACACATTTCCATGAAAAAAAATGGGTGTTGCCATTTGAAAATTTCCAAATTCTGTCACTGTAAGTGTAACTGTGATGGCCAGATTGTTTTTCACATCATTCTTGTGCAAATGTTGTATAATACCTGCATTCAAAACTTTATTCCATTCTCTTAACAGTATGTTCACTGCGGGTCGTTTATCGGCAAAGTATTTTTATAATCACCCGGTATAATAACCAGATCTTTAAGCAGTTATTATATATAATAAACAGATTTTATGACATTATTAATAATGACTGGTTATTATAAATAGTAACTGATTACTCACATTGATTGTGACATATATATATAAAAATGCCCATAGGTTAAATAATGTATTTGTAGCATTTGGATTTATAAATCAATTATTAAAATTGAAACAAATCATTAAACAGAAAATTAAAAGAATGAAACAAGACAAATGACATTTATCAATAATTTTTAGTTCCTGATTATTATAAATATTTTTTTCAATACATAAAACAAATATAATTTAAGAAATGGCTCATATCCCATAGCATAAATATACAATGGTGCCCAAAAGTTAAGTACAATTCTTAAGATGCGAAAATTTTGAAGTTAATACGGACGCAATGGTTCACAACCAATTGTGGAGAATCATGGGACTTATAATTGTCAGAACTCACATTTTACAGTGAAGATTCAGTCAAGAGGGTATTAGGGGGGGTGACCAGAAAAGGATGAAGATGAAAAGGAATTTTCTCTCATCCCATTTCACAGAAAGCTGATAACGAGATGAAGCTTTCATCAATAGTTTTGTTTAATATGCACATTATTTACATGCATTTTTGTAAAAATACCATGGATATTCAGGAAGATATAAAGGTTTCTTTACAAAATCCCAAATTTTCCTGTATGTTATTTGCTTACAACTTGCAGCGTTTTCAACCAAATTGTACGGAACTTGCAGAACACATGACAACATGTAAAAGAAACAACTATTTCAATTTGAACTATACAATTTGAATATTACAGGAAAGTTGAGCATTTGTACTAAATAACATTTTACTGGGCATGTGCAAAACGTACCAAAATTTTTCATTCATAACTTCAAAGCCACATATATAGGGCAGGTTAGATAAAAATTCCAGTTCACCACTATTATGATTCAGAAAGATATAGGTATTGCAAGAGCTGAATTGCTTTGGTCTCTAAGAATAGCAAAATGGTGAGGGTTTACGTAAAAACTGAAATTTTTCAAAGTTGAATCTTCAAATAGTTATCATTGAAATACAATTTAAATAATGTATCAAATTTATAAGTATATATGAGTATTCAGGATATTCAACTTCCATAAAATTCAATATTACTCTGCAAAGATTAAAATTTAAAAATATTAATTTGTTCAAAAACCCTTATCATTTTGTTTCTCTTACAGAACAAAAGCAGTTCAGCTCTTGCAATGTCAATATTTTCTTAATCTTAAAGGTAATGAAGTGGAATTTTTAAAAAATCTAAGCTGCCCTATATATATGGCTTTGAAGTTATGAAAGAAAAATTACTCGATGTTTCGCACATGCCCAATAAAAAATTATTTACTACAAATGCTCACATTTCCTGTAATAATCAAATTATTTGATTCAACTTTTAATACAATGCTTCTTTTACATATTGTCATGTATTCTATAAGTTCTGTACAATTCAGTTGAAAACTCTGCAAGTTATAAGCAAAAAACCTGCAATAAATTTTGGGGATTTTTCAAAGAAACCTTTTTAACTTCCTGAATATTTGTGCTATGCATGCTAAGATGCATGTAAGTATTCTACACATCAATCAAAACCACTGACGAAAGTTTCATCTCGTTATCAGCTTTCTGTAAAACAGGTGGAATGAACATCTCTTTTTGTCTTCATACTTTTCTGGGCCGCCCCCCCCCCAAAAAAAATGCCCTTATGACGAATCTTTACTGTAAAATGTGAGTACCGACAATTTTATGTCCCAAGTTTTCTCCACAACTCATTGTGAACCATTGTATTCATATTATCTCCAAATTTTCCACAGAATAAGAATTGTACTTAAATTTTGGACATCGGTGTAGTTCATAGGCAACAGTTTAGTTTAGTCATATTAATGTCCCGTTTTGAAGCAACACGAGGGCTATTTTGGGACGGACCTCGCAATTTTGAACCACAGTCAGATGACAAGGACGACACCTGAGCTGGCACCCCC
>BGPR01050384.1:0-11080 GCA_013235015.1 Araneus ventricosus
TATCTTACTGTCTTGTATATTTCAAATGACACAAACTGAACAGCTCCGTAAGGGAATATTCTAACCATCTGTGCACCGTTGCCTTTATACAATCCAATCACGCTTTCTTTCTGCACGATACCTCTCAAACCAGAAAATACACCTAAACATCAAAAATTATTCATCAATACATGACAACAGAAGGTTCTACTGACAAATAGATGGAGGGCTCAGAGTAAAAGTCCATGTTTTATATTAATGCTGCTATGGTAGTGTAGAAAAGTCCATGGATCAATTTATATATGTTACAGCTAAAGCAAGAATGAAAGGTAAGCCTAGGTTTAACCGGATAAAGTGGGGATTACCAAGCCCGAAGATTTCCCAACGATTCCACCTTTAATCGGCTAAAACCGGTCTAACCAATCCTAGTAAGTAAGGTGGAAGCATTGGGAAATCTTCGGGCTTTAGCCGCAAAGCCTTGGTAATCCAAACTTTAACCTAGGTTCACCTTTCATTCTTGCTTTAGCCGTAACATATCCACCAAGCAGCAAGAACAATTAGAAGTCCACTGTTATTTTAAATGTCACAAATCAACTTTCACGTCTGTTCCCCCCCCCCCAGAAATGAGCCTCATGGATTTGGTTCACTTTAATTCTGAATCCTCCATATGAAACGGAACAATAATTTTACAATAATGCATATGAAATTAATTACCATGCAAAAGTTTCAGAAAGTAAAACTGATAATAATCAAGGATTTAAAAATGGAACTACTCTTATAAGTTCCCTTAATGAAAGTTTGCAAATGTTGAGATAGTAAGCAGTATATACATTTTTCTTATTTTTCCCAACTAAATAAAGCTATATTGAATTTTTAATTTTTTTAAAAATTCACTATATTTTTATTATTATTAACAGCCATGATACACTTTGAACTGCCACCAAAGAAACTCAAACAGAAGCATCGAGTGAAAAAATAACTGGTTAGTCACAGAAGCCAGTATAAATACATTTAAATTCAGCATGTATCTGAATTTCAGTTTGATAATCAAAATTAATAGCAAATCAAATTCAATAACAAAAGAGTATATAAATAATTTTCAAATCTTACCATAATGTTTGTAATGATGGTTATGTGCTTGCAAGAGAATTTTGATTCTGTCAAGAGGTGCAACAGTTGTCTTGGCACACATACCAGCAACACCTAGGAAGACAAAAATGCTATAGTTGTATATTCTTGGAATTATTTATAATATTCATCAAACATTTTATTTTTAAACAATTTATTTACTTAGGCTTTTTTAATCATAAATTTTCCAGATACACCAACATATTTTAAGAGTATATTAACAAATTTGAAATGTTTTCAAAATTATATTTTAAAATAAAAACTTCAACTATGGTATGTATGTAATATAATCTCTTCTTAGCGAGTTTTACTTTGCTTCTTTCTGAGCTCTATTTCATCTTCTACTTTTTCCTTTAGCCGTTTTTTTTTTTTTTTTTAACTAGGGTTTCGACTTTTTCTTGTCACCAAGCAAAAACATTATACTACATCTATTCTAAAATTATAATGTAAAGCATATTAATTTATATGAGGCAAAGTCAAACAATAGAATCTTGATTCATGATATGGGACAATTAATCCAATTTTGCAGGATTACAGTTGTATATATTTGCAGCCAAAAATGCACATTTTATATCATTGCATGCATAATTAAAATTTTATTTTAAGTTAAGGTGAAATTGTTGATCATAGTACAATAAAAAATTAGAATTCTGAAATTACATTACATCCCTCCTGAAATAAAACAGTGTTCTAGAATAGTCGTTCCAAACCTGTATTTCCATCCCTCCACACATATAGCCATTCCTATGTACAAAAATGAAGTTAATGTTAAGGGCTTAGGCGAGCTTAAGAGTCAAATGACTCGAATTAACTTAATAACATTGGTAGGATTTATTTTTGATTACATTTCATTCCACTTTTTTATAAAAGTATTAATCCCATAACCTAACAAATGAAAAAAAAACATGGAAATAATTCCTTATTAACTTATGATTAAAGTTAATAATTACTTTAATTGTAATTATCAATTATTCAAATGGAAGATGTTTTCAATACTGTCCTTGAGATTGTATTATGGAGCCAAGTTTAATAAAATTGGATTCCAATGAAGACTGATATAATCTCATGACAAGAGCTAAATCAAGCTTACTGGGATATTTGTTATTAATATCCACACTTGACAAATATGTTCCTTCCACAAGTTCTATGCTTGTGAAAGGTATTAAAAATGTTATTGGAACACTGAACTCTTGGTTTTCACTGCTACCCAGTAACCTTTTGGACTAGCATAACTTTCACTTTTCAAATGCACTTGGGGAAACAAAATTCATTTTTTATTTAATTATTTTGCCATTTTAATTCAAAATGTATATTGTGTTTTCCAACATTACTTTCACGCACACCCAAAGGCACGTGTACCACAGGTTGGCAACCTCCGTTTTAGAACATTAAAAATAATGAAAGATATTGAAATTTTTATGGAAAAAAAAATGAATGAAAAAAACCCAGTAAAACAGCATTTAACCACTTAACTGATTTACCTATATGTGGTATGTGCAAAGAATTATATTTTCAAATGTTTAAATTGAATCCAAGCCATACATAGATGTTACAATTCAATTTTATCCCTTAAAAATCCTACTTTATTTAAAGTATGGTTTTATGCCTAGAAAACAGTTTGCTACCTACTGACAACACTGGGCTTTTATTTCAGAAAACAATTTCCTTGATAAAATTATATAAAAATTAAAGACCGATGAATTTTTATAACTAATAATATGAATAAAGAATTTCCTTTAACATTATAGAATAAAATATGGTATTCTCAAGTGTACAAATTAAGTAAAAAAGATGCACACTCAAGTGAAAAACATCAATTTATTTTTTTATTAGCACTCAGGCTTCGAATTATAAGTTGTAAATCGATTTAGTAAAAATTTCAATATGTAATTGACAAAAACAGGCATTAGAGCTTCAGTCTTATTCTCAAGATTTTAGAAGACAAAATTGGGTATGTTGCTTAACTACAACACAGGGGATAAAAGGATTAAATATTACATGAAATTCATAAAAATATCAAGTGTTCCATGGAATCTTAATCCATCAAAATGACCACACATTCTAGAAATAGATGGTGCTATCCTGTTAGAATAAGGAAAATTAACTAGTTTTAAGTGGTTAAAAACATGATATCTGCTTTTATTTATTTTTCATCTTGATCAAAACCCATTAGCACTATTTAATACTCTTGCATAACACTTGAAGTTGCACAGTTAAAAAAAAATAACAAGAGTGTTACACAATAGAAAAATTATGAGCCATCCAGTCACTTAAGGTCATCCACACAAAGAAACTGTGCCAAAATTAATTGGCAACTTCTCAGTTGAGGAAGATCCTTAAGGATGCACATGTTTCTTAATATAAACACCACACCAGAAGCCATTCATTCCTTCTTTCAAATGGATAACAGTCCTCCACTTAATGTTAATGATGCACCATAAAAAGAAGTAGCACAGTAAATAAAGACATTATTACATGTATTGAACTGTAATGTGATTAATAACAATTTTTAAAAAAATGTTCCAATTGCTACTTTCAACAAACCTTACAATCTTACAGTTTGAAGGCAGAATTGTAGGTACTTGTGAGATTGTCTCTAAACATAGACACTTTACATAATATAATTATTTTTATATTTATTGTTATAATTATTAAAAAATATAGATTTTGCTATTTATTCTTAACATATAGATATTTTATACAACAAAATATAATTTTTTTAAACATTTATTGCTAAAAATTAATAAAAATGACAGATTTTGAATTTTCATACACACTACTTATTTTATGCTTCATACTTGTTTAAGTTTTGAAACTTAATTACATTAACTCCATTTTAATAATTTAACTTTTCAAGTTTTTTTATGACCCTAGCTTAATTACTTTAATCACTTACTAAATGAAATTTAGCAGACAACTGTCAGATTCATTAGGTGAAAAAAAATTGGATTTCATGGTAGTTTCAGATCCGAGAATAATACAACAATTATTTTCAAAATTCTATAAAAAGGAGTAGAATATAAATTCAGATCAAAAGAACTTGCTCTGCTGTCAATACTTTTACGGATATAAATATTCGAAATGGATTTTATAAATATTAGATTTCAGAAAAGAAAAATGATTCAGGAAATCAGATAACTTGATAGTTATATATTCCAAGCAAGGAAAGATTATTCCTTGGTGGAATATATTCAGGATGGAGGATTATATTCAGGAATATATTATCCTCAGGAATATATTCAGATTATAAATGATTCAGGAAATCAAATTCCTGGATGGTTATATATTCCAAGAATGCAAATGGATACAACCTTATGTCACGAAAATCATCTATTGATTTACAAAATTTAAAAACATTTTTCAATCATTATTTATAAAACCATATTTAAAAGTGTATATCTTCCAGAAAACATCACAAAGGTAATATCGCAAAATGAACTAAAAGTTCCACATAAAAGTAAATTCTAAATAGTAAAGTTTCGCCTAACAACTGAAACATTGCTTTATACACAATAAGATAATCCATCTGGCTTATGTTTTGTCACATTTTTTCCGATACAGTAACAAACTTTATTTATAAAACATCACGATTAAAACCTAAATAGCAAAATATTTAATGATTTAAAAGACAATTATTCTTGTTGTTTTCGATTTTTTAAAAATTTTAACAAGTTACATCGATTTTGACAGGTCTGTTTAAAAAACCCAAACAAAACAGCGTGGCTAGACAGCTGTCACTGACAAATCTGCAATTCACCGCTTTCGCAAGAAGCACCGACTTGCTCATTGTCACATTAAAAATAAAATGCAAATTTAAAATTCTTACCTCCAGCTATAAAAGATTTAAAATAAACATCCGTCTTTTTGACTTCGGCAGCTGTGCCGGCTCGTTTCTCAACTACAGCCATGGTTTCCAAATGCAACTGAACACAATATCGTTTGCTGTTTTAGAAATAAAGTATTAACAGAATTAAGGCCACGTCTACGTTGCCAATGAACTCAATGTAAAATAGGCGAAAAGATTCAACTGTTGGCCATTTGGTGAATTATAACGGGAAAAACCTGTCTCCACATCTGACATTCCCCCAGCAAGTCTCGGTTCAGAGAGAGAGGACGTTGCACACCTCTCACGAGAGCATCACGTTCAGAATGAGTGTTTCAAGGCTGTTACGTGATGTAATGGCGTAATTTATCGCTCCGAAATAGGTTTGCCGTACCACAGGATTTGGCGCCAAGCTTTCTGAACTGTATGAAACGGAACTTTTCCTTTCCACGTTCGGATTTTACCGTTTGCTTTCAAAAGAACAGATCACTTTCGCTTAGAATTTACTAAACTGGTACTCTGCACATCAGATGATGAAGTATAAAAAAGATTTATGAATGTGAATGAGAGATAATAAATGACGGCTCAATCTACGACAAAAAAATCTGTAATTAGCAAAATTAATTTAAGACTAAGATATATATATATTTAAGATTCTTAAAACTTTATTTTCGAATGAAATTGAAATTTCTGATATTCAATTATAATTTTTGTTTTCGGATGACGGAATCATCGCAAAGGCTTACAGTAGAAGCTGTCAAGTGCATATTTATTGGCCATGGACTTCAGAAGAGAAATAGCAGGCACGATTTTCAAGCATCATGCAAAGAAAGTTTGAAGCATAAACAGTTCTCATTGGCTGTGAATCATTTTATAACGGGGAAAAAAAATGTCCTCTAGTCGAAAACTAAAGTCCAATAATTGTTTTTAATCAGTGGTATAGTTGCAAAATAAGCAATGCCTGGACACTTTAACCTGGGTGATAAAAATCGCGCTATTATAAGGACGTTTTCACATTTTTTTGTTATTTATTTCTTGTTTAAAAAAGGGTGGGAATTATTTGCACTTTAATTTGGATCAAATTCACTTTGATAAAAATAATGTGCACTCATAACAAATAAATTGCACGCGAAAAGAAATTATTCCACTATAATTAAATTTATTCAGCATGAAAAAAAAATGTTTGAACTTTGAACAAATCAAGATGCGCTCAAGAAAAAATATTATAACTTGCATTAGTTACTTTCCACTATAAAAGGGAAAAAGTCCTAGAATAAGCCAAAGCCGGAAATTTAATCGGCCAAATTAGCAAAAATGGTTAATTTGATAAAACGGCTCTGCGCCGTACATTGCCGTGACTCGTGCGTATGTATGGTGTGTCGTTGTTTCTCTAGAGGGGTGTAGTGGAGCCGGAACACCGTTCTAGTACTGCTTTTTTTCACGAGAAATAAACAAGAAAAAATTGTGAAAATGTCCTTAAAACAGCGCGATTTTTGTCGCCCAGGTTAGAGCGTCTCGGCGCTGCTTATTTTGAAACAATATCACTGTTTCTATACCTCTTTTTTGTATCTTTTCAAACTGAATTGAGGCCGCGGTGGCCTAGAGTTAAAGTGCCGGCTTCGGAGCAGGAGCCTCCATGTTGGAGACCCGGTTTCAATAAAAATCCTTCGTGTAATGGACCTGTTGCAGATCAAATCATACGTATGGAGCTAAACGTCTTCCCGCTGGTGTGGTGCGGAAGTTTGGAGAGGGGATGTCAGCTCAGGTGTTGTCCTTGTCATCTGCCAACGGTTCAAAATGACGAGGTCAGTCCCAAAATAGCCTCGTTTTGATTCAAAAATAGGACATTAATTAAAATAAACTAATGAACAAAACTCAAAGTAACAGCACTTTTGAAGGTATGAATTTAAATCCATTGTGTTTAGTTTAGTTATATTAACGACCCGTTTTGAAGTAACACGAGGAACTACTTTTGGACGGACCTACTAACTTTCAAACGAGGTCAGATGACGAGGACGATACCTGAGCTGGCACCCCGTACCCAAACTTTCGCACCACACCAGCGGAAGAACCATTTAATTGTGTGAAAGACTCATTCTATAAAATAAATGAAACTGAGTGGAATCCTAAAATTTTATTAACTGTTGCCAGCAGTGTAATAACTAATAGCTTCAAAGCTGTTTTTGGCCTTCCTTCCGACGATTGACGTGCTATTTACATGTAGTAAAAACTATTGATGGCAAACTGCGTTGTATTAAAGACAAAGTTGAAAAAAATTATAATGAATGTCTTCATTTATGCTCTGATGACGATACCTTCAACATAATTAGTGCATTATTTTTAAAGAAATGAAAGGAAAAAAATGATGTGAATAGCACAATATTCACAGAATACTCTAAATCGGATAGCTTACGAGAAATCGTTATTGATATATAGGTGCTAGGAATTATTTTGCTATTACCATTCATGGATTAGAGGCAACCAATGCAGTGATGAAAAAAGGAACATACATTTCGTGAGCCCCTGTTGGTCAGTTCCTTGTGTTTAAAAATGCGATTGCAAAAAAAATTGTCAAATGAACGTGATCCAGTTAACACGAATTACAAACCATTTTACATGAAACCGTATATAAAATGGTTTGCATGTCCCCACAAAGATTTGGACGAAACCAAATCAGTGGGCAAAATGAGAAGTCAAAATTTTAGAAAGAAACGGAAACCAATCTGTTTTTTTTATTTCTCTTCTTTACAGGTGAAACAGAATATAAATGCAGAAGTGAAGAAATTCATATGAAAGGGCATATCTCATATGGACCTCATATGATGAATATAAAACTGAATTCAATAAACGTGTATGGAAAGTGACAGTATCTACCCCTGGCAGTAACGATTCTGTTTCCACATACTCTTTTCCTGTTTTTGCAAAAAAATATATTCATAATCATAGCTTAGGCATCTTAATACGTATGGGGCAGGAGAAAGCGTGAAACGGATCTAAATGTTTCCCTCTTGGGCACATACGTAAGAGAGGTCGACCCGCTGAAGCCAAGAGTGCTCTTTTAATACAATAAGTATTGTGTAGTATTGTATTATTTTTTTATATTTTCTGTATTCACAATTATGTTTGTTTATTTTGTACCAAAAGTAACTTTCACTCGTGCTTTATACATTTTAAAAACTTTTTCATTTTTTGTAATAAACTTTTTTATAATATCTATATTTTTTTATTTCCTTTTTTGAGTAAACAATCTGCCCAATTTAAAATTTTTGAAACTTTGCCATAAAAATTGATTTTGAGTGCAAAGCATTTGAATTATAGCGCAACGTATTCGAATTATAGTGCAAAGTATTCGAATTATAGTGAAAAGTATTCGAATTATAGTGAAAAGTAGCCGAATTATAGTACAAAGTATTCGAAATATAGTGCATTGTATCCGAATTATAGTGCAAAGAATTCGAATTATAGGGCAAAGTATCCGAATTATAGTGCAAAGAATTCGAATTATAGTGCAAAGTATCTGACTTATAGTTCCATGTACCAAGTGCATAAGTAAATTGAAGTGCAATTATATATTTCCCTTTAAAAAAAAGCAGTGCCGGAACGGCGTTCCGGCTCCACTACGTCCCTGGTTTTAGGCTTGATTGCATCAGCTGTTGCATTCTTTGCGCAAAAAAAATTTTTACAGAAAGAATGCCGATCTTGTCCGTCCGTCTTATAAAAATTCTTTATAGGGGAAAAATAATTTTATAACAATTCTTTATATAAAAAGTAGAAGAAGAAATTAGATTAAAAGTTCCTTTCTTCTTTTTTTTCAATGAAAGATTTCGGCATCACGTAATTCGTAGATAGTATGCCAACCATGATCATGTTAAAAGCCAATTATTTTTATAGCTAGCGTAATCAAATGAAATCTGTATATTTTTATAACATCTCATTACTAATATAATGGCCCAGATCTGTCTCTCGGTAACGCTCTGACGTCACCAACAATAAAACGCGCGCCAAAGCACTGCGAGACGTTAAACAACATTATTTCATTGTTAGAGAACCTAAATTTCAGTAATTTTAAATTTAAAAGAGTGATTGTCGTTCTAATTTCAAATTTAATAGCTCTAAAATAGCAAAATAAAATTTTCTATCGATTGATATAAAATTTATCTCGTTGTGATCAACAGTTCCTGAGAAATTTTAAATTATATTAATCATATATTTCAAATTAATTTCCGTTTTTTAATAGAAAGTAGTAAATTACGTCAGTGGTATAGTTTGGACGCCACGATGCATCTGATTATTTATGGCAATCGTTATGATATAATTTGATATTATTTTTTGGCAACGTTCGACAAGCAGATAAAGGCTTTGCTTTGATTAGACAACTGAAATACAAAGAAAATTGTTAAAGAACGAAAACTACTTCACACGGAATGTTGTTTTACCAAGAGGCTTTCTAAATAAAGAAATATGTAAATAATATGTAAATAAAAAAAATATTTCCTGTCATAAAACATATATTTATTTTATTTGTTTTCAATGAATGTTAAACATTTCTCTCGCATATATATCTATTTAAACACGTCAAATTTGACTGGAAATCTCTTGAATGAAAAGGCAATTTGCACCCGTCATACCATGACGGGTGATTTTCTAGTTAATCTATAATGAAAGAAAATTAATTTCAAATTGTGCAAAGTAAAATAACTTTCTTTAACGGGAAAACGATTTTTTTATAGGTGTGTGTATTGGAAACTTTTGAGGTGCTATATCTGTCAGTATAGAGCAGGATTCAATCAAAGATAACTGCTATAAGGCATGCCCATTGTGCAATCATAGAATATAGAAAATCATGAAGGAACAATGTTGGTGCTAATTTTTCAGCATATTTTTAAACAGAACATGTTTTTAAACAGTGCAGATGCAAAAGTGTTTCCAAAACTAAAAGATATATTTCAAACGAGTGTTTCTTCCAACATGATAAATTGTTTTTCTCTACGGAAACATATTGACTTTTTTCGTATCCCTATTATCACAACATATTCTACTGTAGTGCACAGTGCTGCGCCATCTTATTCTCATGTATATAAGTCAGTATCTACCACCGGGCAATGGGAATTCCTTTTGTCTAGTGGTTAAGATACGCGACTCCGGACCCAAAGGTCTTATATTCAAAAGCAAGTGCCTGCCAAACCACGATATCTCCATGATGTTACTACGATATTCAGACTGTCGCACAGCGTCGTAAAGACATTGCATGAATATTATAGGTCATCTTGTGCTAATAGGGATATCAAGATACAAATGAATCTCGAAAACATGCTTGTTTTAGTTTCGTATTTATAAGATCTAATGCGGACAAGTGCGCGTGTTTGGGAGATCTAAAATGAAATACAATGGAATCTAGGGATGGGAAAAATCTACCGGTTTTAATCGAAAACCGTTTTTTTCTTTTAGTTTCGGTTAACCGGTTTTTTTCGGTTATTTTTTTGTCCCGGTTATAACCAGTTATTTTTTTAAAACCCAATAACCGGGTAAAAAACCCCGGATCGGTAGATAGGCTCGATTTTAGATTCGACTAGACTCACATTTACCAAGTTATGAAGCTTTGAGTTTCATCATCTTAGGCCAATCAACGACAACCGCTTCCTCGAGGCGTCTTTTGGTTGGCAGATTACTGAAAGAGTCTTAATGAATGGATAAATATTTGCCAATGGATTGATTTCTTGTAAAAACAATATTAATAACAAATTTTGTCTACAAACGGCGTTTGTTTATTTATAAAAAAACCCGAAAACAGGTAATTTCAAAAACCGGTTATTTTGAATGGTTATAACCTTTAGAAAAAGTGCAGAAAGCACTAGCTGCGATTCGCATCTTTCAGCTAGGTTTAGATTCTTACGCCAAAAGAAGATGACCGATTTTGTTTCTACTAATTAAGGTGATGTATTTAGAATCCAATTCAAATTTTTCTTTTAAGTTTGGAATAAACATCAACTTTGTTTCTGATTCCGAACTGTTATTTTCCCTTAATTTTTTAAAAATGTTTTTCAGAAATTAAAAAAGATGTTCGGATTCCTAGGGTTCGGATTACCGAGGTTCTACTGCATACTATAAACCCTTTTATTAGGAGCATGATCTTTTCTTTTCTGCAATTTC
>BGPR01050385.1:0-11080 GCA_013235015.1 Araneus ventricosus
ATAACGCTTTTTTGTAATTAAAATCTGAATAAAACCCCTCGCTTCGAGGTGCACATTTCCATCCTCCTAATTATGTGTGAGCCAAACTTGGTAGTTCTAGGATCAATATTCTACCCTGTACAGTGCCAACACACACAGATTCTTATTTATTAGTAGTAGAGATCAACTTTTTAACGAAAGATGGTTTTGGGTTCTAGGGATCCTGATCGGTGAAGAGCTGTAGAAATTTCCTGGAAGCCCTATAAGGAATCTATCTAAAACTATGATTGCAGCCCTAAAACCTTCTAAACTAAGGGTTTCCATTTTACAAAAATCTTCTACAAAATTATTTTCAAAAATGTTAAGGATGGGCAAAAATTCTGGGATTATTCTTCAGAGAATTGAAAATAATTTACTGAATAGAAAAATGATCATTTTATGGAGGGAATGCTTCAGAGGGATCACCACCCATTTGAAGCTCTTAATTTTGTTTATTTACAGAAAAATATTTTTATTCATGATCTTTCTAACAATATTGAAAATTCATGTTACTCTTAACCTTTTGAAAAGTTTACAATTTGTTTATATTCTCTGAACACATAAGAGCATAAAATCATAATTAGTGTTTTATTTGCTTGCATTTTGTGAGAAATTCAAGAGAATAGAGCCATATTATTGAAAATAAAATGAATTTATCATAGAATAGACTTACTTTTGAGTAAAAATAATGTAAAGGTAATATTGGAAAATGTTCAACATGAGATTTGCCATTGTTATAGATTTAAGTTGTAATAAAATGACAGAAAACAATATTTTTAATATAAATATATTTTGAGATAAAAGAAAGAACAAACTATGAAAAAATATAATTTACATAAAAGTATAATAAATTCACGATACACACATGAAAAGCCATCTATTATTCAATTAAACAAGAAAAAAGTAGAAAAACAAGACATTTACTCAATACTAGCTTCAGTCTGTGGGACGAACATCAATATCGTTCAATTGCCATGTTTTAAGACTACATAATTTTTTTTATTAAACTATTCTAATTACTTAATTTCATCTGAAATCTCAATGTTCCTACACTTAAATGTGCACATCATTTATAAAATAAGAATTATACTAGGGGGCTCTGTCCCCTGCTCTCTAAAGCTCGCCAACCCCACTTCGCTTGCTATATTGAAGACACTGTGTCCTGGAAGCTATTCTAAAATCTTCATACATATATGAATCCGCTTTATTTTGCTTCTGATGCTTTAACTTAAATCAGCACAGAATGAAATTTTTTAGCCTCAAAAAAGATAAGTAAAGCTGGTTTCCTTTTAATGCTTTCACCTTAATCAAGAAGGAATAAAATTTTTTGGCCCTGAAAAGGGCCGTTTTTTATACAGTGAAAGCATCAGGTACCTCCCCCATAAACACAATTAAATATTTCACATTTTGGAGCTATCACAGAAACAGATTTAAAAGATTGTGCTATACGAAAGCAGGTGTATACATATTCAGTAAATTCATATATAAAATGATATACAACATTGAAACAAATTAAAAATGTAAAGCAAAAAAAAAAAGATACTTGAAAATTAACCACAGAAAACTTCCCACTAAACACAATGAAATATTTCACATTTTGGAGCTACCACAGAAACAGATTCAAAAGATCGTGCTCTACGAGAAAATAAATTGTACGAAAGCAGGTATATACATATTCAATACATTCATATATAAAATAATATACAACATTGAAGATTGTGCTCTACAAAAAAAAATTGTATGAAAGCAGGTATATATGTTACCGTTAAAGTATGAAATCCGTTATTTCATAGAATACCTAGTTATTCCATGAAATAACTGATCGTGTCCGTTAAAGTGTAAAACTCTCTTGTATTTCACGGTACAACTTCATTTTCGAAAGAAGAAGGAAGTTCTGAATTTTGAAGAGCCATATTAGTCAACCCAGAGAACAAGTAGTCGAAAACACACCGAAATGAAACAAGCGGCCGGCAATAAAACGATAAAGTTTCGGTTTCAAAGACTTTCGCATTCGGTCGTCCAATCAGATTCGTCGTAGGTTGCTATCGGACTCAACTGGAGTAGGGAATGTTTATATGCGTTCGGGTGCTAGTTGTTTTCACGAAGGTTTCTGCGTCAAGTAACTTAATTTTTCAGGAAAATAACAATTTTCTATTTATGATCAGGTGAAGAGAAACTGAAATAAACCTGAAATTTGCCACATGTCTCCATCATAATCTCATCAAGATGGTTAAAATCGATTGCAAAATTTCACACACAGAAGACTAAAAAGCAGAAAATAATTATTTAAATAAAATAAAAATTTTAATATACCACGTTTTTAAAACGGACTAAAAAGTAAAAAATAATTTCTTCTAGCCCCATACAGATTTATAACCCCATACAGATTTAAAGCGAAAAACGTGGGGCTCATGCAATACTTAATAGTAAGGAGTGTAGGGAGTAGTTGTCGTTGAAACAACTCACACAACAGTTCATATAATTTCCATTGCAAAAAAATTGTTAGTGACTGAAATAAACTACTTATGCATCAATTATCTATTGCATGCGCCCAACGTTTTTCGTTTTAAATCTGTATGGGGCTAGAAGAAATTATTTTTTTACTTTTTAGTCCGTTTTAAAAACGTGGTATATTAAAATTTTTATTTTATTTAAATAATTTTTCATTAATTTTGATTTCAATGGATTGGGTAAAGTGTAGAATCATATTATGTTTAAATTGTAAGAAAGGAAAGTTTTTGTTTCCTTCATTGACAAAAGAAGAGTTAAAAATTATTAAAATGATGTAAATGTTTAATAATTAATATTTTAAAAACCCTACTTTTTAAGGTATCATCATTATGTTAAAATTTATATTTGTTTAAGAATTAGGTTATATTATAGGGTGCTAGTGGCGTAATTGTAGGGTTCCAGGATTGGCCACACCCCAGGGTCCCACGGTCTTAGAGGACCCCGACCCGAGGTGTTACAATTACGTAGGCACGAATTGAATTTTCTTTGGCCTGAACTAATACTTTTACTGATTCCGAAGAAGTAACTGATACTTTTGCTGAAATAAAAATTCGAAATTAACAGTTTGAAATGAATTGTGAAATATTGTTAATTCACAAAAGATAGTGTCAAATAAAAATGTAAAAAATATATATATATATATATATATATATATATGAATTTTAAGATACTTTAAAAACAACTGACTGTGTTATAAAGAGTGATTAAGCATGTGAAAAAATGAAATTATTTTATAGTTAGGGATAGTGCCGAGTTTAATTTTCTAAAAACCTCGTCCTAAACATTTGCCATGGGTACCATACTGACTAGTTACGCCACTGATGATACCTTTGCATTGTGACAAATGGTTCTATTGGAGTTCCTGGAACAGTTGCTCTTAACCTCCAGGACCTCGCTATTGCAGAAAAGGAAGATTACGAAATTAATATGCTACGGCTGGATTATTTTGAAATTCATTATTGTTAATGTATAATTTCTTGCATGTAATGCAGTTTCATGATGCATTTTGAAAAAGAGGAAGCATATTTTGCAATGCTATCTTAAATTTATTAATTAAGTTATTTATTCTATTGTCAGTGACAACTGAAGTTGACAGCACATAGAAAGCTACCAGTGACCGAATCATCTGTCGCTGACGTAATACATGGTTATACGCGCCTCAGAGCTGCAGAAAGATTCCCATGAAATCAGTCAACTTTCATTTCAAATACAGAGTGTTAATAACTAGTGCTTACAACTAACTGATGCACATATAGGCAAAAAGATTTTCGTCAATGTTATCAGTGCTTTAAATGCCGTTTTCGCCAACCTTCTTTCTTGTTGACTTTTTATAGCATTTAATTTATGTTAATTAAAAACATTAAACTGATGAAGAAGGGCGATTTTTATTGCTTAAATTTGAAAAGAATTTGTGCAAGTTTTTCATTTTTTCAAATTTTTTCCAAATTTAAGAAATAAAAAATTTCCCCTTTTTATCAGTCTAATTTCTGATGACTTTAATCTGGTATTTTAATACTCACTAATAATGAAATTTTTTAAAAAAAAGCAGAATATGGAAACTTATGGGAATGTAGTAAATCATATTTGAAATCTTTCCAGTCCCTTCTGGCAGTGACGTAGCGAAAGCAATTAGATCCCAAGGCATAATATTTATCCCCACCCCACCCCGTCATTAACTTCTTCTATAAAAATGTACACTAAGCGCAAAGATAGTGTCTCCAAGGCATCCCCTGACATTTATACTCCATTGACCGCCCCTCGCTACGCCACTGCCTACTACGTTTTTAGCCATTTATAGATTCTGCGGAAGTGAATGTAAAGAAATCAGATATCACTTCACGAAGACTACAAGGAAGGGCAGTTTGCACGAGATAATTTTAGTTCGTTGATATGACCAGAGCGTAGAAACATGGAAGCAACAGGTGCGGAGAAAAAGCTCCAGACTTTCAATTAGGAGTTCATTCTGTAAATGCTGATATCTAGAGCATATGAAACTATCAAATCATTAAAGGATATTCATAAAATAAAAATTTCCTTCAAATTCTGTGTCTCTCCCCACTGCTGTCTTAATTAAACAGAACACAGTCATCCCTCGTCGTCAGCAGTGGCTTAGCGATGGCAAGTGGCGCCCCTGTAGAGTTTTTTTCACCTCTACTTGTCATCAGTGCTTCAGCAAACGCGAAGGCGCCCGTAGCATGATATTATTTTTGTCCCCTTCATCACATTTCACTTAAAGGGACGCAAACGCAATAATGTTTTGTCACAACGGCGCCGTTGTCGCTACACCTCTGGTTATCTGACCACAGTTGCAAATTATTCCAAAATTTGCCCTTGTGTAGATTAATTAATTGTTTAAATCGGGGGGTCCCAAACTTTTTTCCCTCGCGTACCCCTTGATTATTTTGTTTTCGCGCACCCCTACTATCATATTCACGCCCCCCCCCCCAAAAAAAAAGCATCCGTCTATGCAAAGAAGTTTTTATCAATAATTTTATGGTTAATTTAAGTTCGCTTAAGAGTGAAATGACTCGAATTAATAACATTTGCAGAACTTACTCTTGATTTTACATTTTATTCCATTTTTACAATAAAATAAGTTCAATGCCAAGGCAAGTGAAACCAGAATTGTAATTATTTCGTTCTAACTTAAAACGAACTAACTCCAAGGGTACGCGTACCACAGGTTGGGAATCTCTGGTTTAGATCAAGGGCGGATCTAGGATTTTGTTAAGGGGGCGGGGGTACTACGGAAATTTCTTTCCGTGTTTTTAAATCTTAAAAATAAAGAATAACTTAATTGAATTAATTCAAAATGAATTAAAATTTTATTAATTAAATTTTAACTAATTAAATTTATTAAGTAAATTATTTAATTGATTACATTTACATTGGTTAAATTTTAAATAATTAAATTTAATTTATTAAATATATACAATGGCGGATATAGGAATTCCTGATAGATACTGTAAAAAAACTTTTTTCGTATTTTTAACTTTAAAAAAATGCTATATATTCAACTAAAATTGTTTCAGTTTAAAAAAAAAAAAAACTGAAACAAAAAAAACTCAAAAGTTTGTCTTCACAAGATTGCCAATTAGACGTGGTCGATATCCATAACTTTTTCTTACAAAATATGTCAACCTATCCACACTTTTCCATTTTGCTCGCCATATTTTGAATTCTGATTTTAATTTAAACTCCAAACTTTTAAAATACCTGTTGTACTTCAAAGCTGCATGAATATCATTATCGTTGTGAATTGCATTCTTCAAGGGGATAAAGCCTTTTAGAGGTAAAATCCCATAAAATCCTGGGTACCTTAACTCAAGTTCTGAAATAAAATAATCAACTATAGATATAAATATCGCTCGTCTTAAATATTCCTCAGCATTGCTTGAAGGAACATTTTCTCTAGATGTTTCCTTGCCACATGTTCTAGGGACCTTCATTTCGCTGTTGACATCATCAGATGCACTTGCGTCCGAAGCTAAATCTAATTCGTAAAATGCAAAAAAAAAAAAAGAGTTAATTCGGGTGCAATGGTTTAAAATTAGTTGTTGAGAAATGTGAGACGCACAATCGTAGGAACTCACATTTTACAGTGAAGATTCGATCACGAGGGATACACGAATTTCTTTCACATCTGATATGAACATAAGACTGAAAGTTGCAACCAGATGTGAAAATCTTTTTAGAAATAATCGTTATTGGTTGTGAAAAATTGAATATTTCCTTGCTCTTTGAAATTTCAAAAAATTGAGATAGATGGTGTTTCTTATTAAGTGACAATATATTAGTGGAGTATTATATTAAAATTTAAAGCAGATACTTGGAATATTCAAAGAAATATGAGTATTTGTTGTAAATAATTTTTAACTACATATGTGCAAAACATAGTATAAATTTCTTTTATTATTTCGAAGCCAGATTATATTGGGCAGTTTATTTAAAATTTCCTGCTGAATACCATAACTATTCAGAAAGACAACGGAATTGTAGCAAACTGCATTTCAGTTGCTCTCTAGGAGAAAATAAATTATGAGGGTTTTTCCTCAAATTTATACCGTAAAACTTGCACCGATTCTTTACTTCAGAAAGAATTTCGAGATTCTTTACATTTATTTCTCTAAAAGAAAAGTTTTTCTGATTTTTACCTCGTCGAGTGATTACTAGGGAAACATTTTGCAGCAAAATTTTGATCATACAGTAGTTTAATAATAAATTATAATTTTTCGAACTTTTGGTGTGAAATTACTTTATTGGTGCGGATTATTTGCGCCGTTTTTTTTCCCCCGGTATATTTCAATAGCAAACACACTCTGTGCAATGTTAGATACATTTATTGAAAAACTGGGTGGAAATGCACAAGAAAAATACATTTTATATAAATGCCTAGTTATAATTGTAATATCAGACTCAGAAATAGCCAATTTTATATAAAAAATAAATATATTAGCTGTTAACAAAATGAAGTTGTTTCATCGTACAATCAATTTGAAGAACTAACTTTCTAGCTTTTTAAAATAAGCGATCACAATCATTTACATTACGTGGAGTATGTGCCTCGAGAAAAACACATCAAAGCACTGGTAAAACCGTCTTAGCTCACAATTTGATTATAAGACTGAAACCTAAAGCCAATTCGTTACATAATCAACAATTTTACGCCTTTGAATTCGGACAAATCAGGATGGCGTTTTAGAAATCCTTGTATCCAATTATTACCTGGTGTTAATTGTATATCTATTACTACACCTTCTCAATATTACAAGCATTTATTATCATTTTAAGATCTACACTATTGACAGGAAAACCGAAGTCACTGAACTGCACTACAAATTGTCACGGTCTTTTCCTTTTCATTGGAGAAAACCAGGGGATTATCAGGTTTCCTTATATGAAACTTTCTTTCTTTTGTGAAAAATTGTTCGCTTAGGGTACAAAAAAAAATTCTGCCTCCTTTAAAGTGCAAGTTTTCAAGTACTTGTGAAATGGCATTAAAGTAAGCTCATAGGGTCTCTGGAGAGAAATCCATATAATTACAGGTTCCTAATTTCCTTTTCTTCACCCTGGGCATACCTGAAGTCAAAGCAAGCATTGTTCTTTAATATAAATAAATTTAAAAAAACAACTGGGGTTGTTGATTTGTACCGCAAGTCTCTTTTTCAGTGCAAAGTAACCCCAAGACAGAAAAAAATTGATTACAACTCATCTAGCAAATATAATTGGCATCAAAGCAACAAAATGAAATATAGGTTTATTATCTTTCACATTTAAACGCACTTGCCTTCAGAAATGTTGTATTTTCTTCACCAGAGACAGATTTTTCAGCATTAAAATTTTCGCTGAAAAACTGGCTCAATATTTTTTTCCCCTCTTGAATGGTTATTATAAACGTTTAAGGAATGAAATACACTAGTAAATATTGCCAAAAAACGCATAAAAATCTCAATCTCGTACCCCTAATCAGTTGGTCTCTATTTGAACTATTCAACAAAATTTTATACTAGTGCAAATTTACCTTCAGAAATGCAAAGTAAACCCCCTTTTACAGTTTCTTTTAAGTTTGAATCTTCTCATAGGTATTTAACATATTTCCAACCTTTATACAATCCAATATAACTATTCGAAGATTCAAATTTAAAATATCTCTCTCTATATATATATATAATTCTCTTACGTGGCGACAAAAAAGGGTCGAATTTCTTAATCGCCGTTTGGCAACAGCTCGCAAGTTTGATTTGTTTACATCAGCGGAAAATCCGAAGTCGCTTCGTGTGATCACGTTTATTGAAAACTATTTTTATTAGTTGGAAATTTCTAAAAATAATGAATTTAAGTCGTGCTGTTGGATATATTATCCGAAATGAACAAAGGCGAACTGAACGGAGCCAGGAAATAGTTCAGGAATCCACTGTAAGGCGAAGTATTCGAAACGAAGCCGATAATCGCCGTCGCCCAAAACGTGTGTGTATTCGAAACGATGTTGAGGGAGCATAATTGTGGAACTATGTCCGAACATTGCGGTTTTTGTGGGGCTGTTTATTGGAAGGAAGAGAAAAATACTGCCCATAAGTATACAAAATGTTGCCATTATGGAAAGGTTCAGCTACCGGCATTTCCTGATGCACCGGAACTATTGAAAGCATTGCTAACTGAAAATTCACCTGATGCTAAAAATTATCGACAGCGAATTCGGGAATACAATTCTGCCTTAGTATTCGCTTCGATGGGAGCACAAATTAACCCACCACGTGGAACTGGGCCATACTGTTACCGTTTACATGGTCAAGTGTACCACAGAGTTTCCCCCCTGTATGCAAGTGACCAACATAAAGAAAGTTACGGACAGCTTTATATATTTGACTCCAGTGAGGCAACAGAGAAACGCTTGAGTAACAATCAAAATTGCTTGCAACATGTATTTGAAAAACTTGATTTTATGGTAAGGGAAATCAATCCTTTTGGTCTGTCTTATCTTCAAATGCACCGATTGGCACAAGAGCACCCAACTACATCAGTGAAAATGGTATTTTTGGAAGATAAAAATTTGGGTATGCGGCGCTATAATGCTCCTACTTTATGCACTGAAATAGCAGCTATATTTGTAGGTGATAATGGAGAGCCCCCAGCCAACCGAGACATTTGTGTGTACCCAGTGTGCCAAAGCATTTCACCTTTAAATCGATGCTGTGATCCAATGACCTATCCTTTGCTATTTCCAAGGGGCAAGTGTAGTTGGAACACTGGAATGGAACATGTAGAAGAAAGGAGAACAGCAAAGCGCACCCGTGTCACTCAACTACAATATTATGCATACAGTCTTTCCCAGCGAAATGGTTTCAGTATTTTGCACAATAGTGGTAAGCTTTTTCAGCAATATATTGTTGATGCAGATGTTAAAACCGAAGGCTCACGTTTACATTTTTTGCGACAAAATCAAAAAGATTTGCGAATTGAACTTTATTAGGGTCTTTTAGATTCTTTAGAGTGTCGAGCCCATAATGAAAATGACGCATTGGAAAACTTATAATACTGCCATCTTCTTTCCAAGGAATCCCACGTCATATGCAACAGAATTACCAAGATGCAATGGCTATGGTACGCAAGTTTGGTAAGCCAGATCTCTTTCTGACGTTAACTTGCAACCCATCTTATTGGTCTGAAGTTTTAAATAGTATGGAGGGAGTACAACGTGCTGAAGACCGACCTGATATTATTGTACGTGTATTTAATATGAAATTAAAAGAACTTTTAGAAGATATTTGCAAGCATGGAATATTTGGAACTGTTTTGGCCTATATTTATGTTATTGAGTTCCAAAAGCGATGTTTGCCTCATGCCCACATTCTTCTAACATTAGATTCAGAAAGCAAAATTCGCACTAAAGATGACATTGACAAGTTTGTGAGTGCAGAACTTCCAGATCCTTTCACTGATCTTAGACTCTTCCAAATTGTGACAAAATGCATGGTACATGGCCCATGTGGAACTATAAATATAAATTCTCCATGCATGAGAGATGGACAGTGCTGCAAAAGTTTTCCGAAACAATTCAAGGATGATACAGAGGAAAATGTTAATGGATTTATTCGCCCTGGAGCAACTGAACCTGTCCAAGTAGGGAAATATTCCATCGATAACAGATGGGTTGTCCCATATAATCCTTGGTTGCTTAAAAAATTTAATGCACATATTAATGTTGAAGTTTGTGCCTCAGTTAAAAGAGTCAAATACTTATATAAATATGTATACAAAGGACATGATGCAACCTCGGTCAAAATACAAAAAGAAGGTGCTCTGGATCATGATGAAATTTTAAGTTTTGTTGAAGGTAGGTATGTTAGTGCACCTGAAGCCATGTGGCGTTTAAATGAATTTAATTTGTCAAATAAATCCCACACTGTAGTGCGCTTAGCTGTGCATTTACCACAGCAACAGCCGATTGTGTACAAGACGGTCAAGAAGCCCAAGCAATTGAACGAGCTGCTTTAAGAAAAACAACACTAACATCATGGTTTGAACTAAACAAAAATTATCCTTCAGCTCACAACATTTCTTACTCAGATATTTCACAATATTATGTGTTTGATAAGAGTACCACAAATTGGAAGAAGCGACAACGTGGTGGACAAAAGTTTATTGGGAGACTGCCAGTAGTTAGTATACTGGAAACTGAGAGGTACTATTTGCGGATGCTACTACTGCGCAAGTCTGGGGCCATTAGTTTTGATGATATTTTGACCGTAAATGGATTAAGATGCATTATATTTCAACAAGCATGTCAGGAGTATGGACTTCTTCGAGGTGACCAGCAGTGGCATGATGCTTTGAATGAAGCTGCACAATTTCAATCTCCGAGACAGTTGCGCATGCTGTTCGCAATGATTTGTGGCTTTGGAGAAGTGGAGGATGTTCCAGATTTATGGGTGCAGCATCAAGTTTCACTTTGAGAGGACTTTGTGCATCGTTATTCTGAGCAGACTGGACCTCACTATGCACTTGCAGATATTGAGGAACTGCTTACATCCTACAATTTAAGTCTCCAAAA
>BGPR01050386.1:0-11080 GCA_013235015.1 Araneus ventricosus
CAATCACTGCTGATCGCGAATGTTATTTTTCATAGAAGATTATTTATACGGGGAAATTAATCTTAATGATAAGTTTCGACCATCCTCATTTCGATTATTTGCAGGGACGAAAAAATTACGAGTCTTCTAATTAAAATTAAGCCGTTCTAAAGCCATCAATGCTCGCCCTTTGAGAAGAATTTGAGTCAGTTGACGCAAATTACCATTGTTACTTAAAATTTTGAAAAAGTGAACTCATCCTCGAATGTTTTTCTTGCAATCAATGACGATCATCAGGGAATGATTGCAATCTTTGGTAGAAGATTATTCAGTCGGTTTTAATAATTAATTCAGTGTTTTGCTGAAAATCTTACAATATCCTGTATGAAAACTTAAAAAGGATCTTTATCATTTTTATTTTCCTCTGTAAAGGCAATCACTTTTCGCTTATGACACTAAAAACCTAAATCGACTGAAAAATGTCTCAACTTTAGCAGAAATTAATATTGCCGCTGCGAGCATATTTTCTTTGCAATCGGTCCATACTTTCAGAAAATATTTATTATTTGTGATGCGATGGATCGTTCTTCGTCTAAAATTATCTTATTTCAGTTGCAGCAGTAGAACAAATAAGAAGTAATTTATGGTACAACTAAAGCACACGAATTTCCGAAAAGTAAATTCTGTTCAAAAAATAGAAGCAACTTAATCTGTCTGTAAAATATAAGTTGAAATTTCTGAAATATCCGCGGTACTACCGGATAGGAAACATGTCAGCTTTCATAAATTATGTGATTATACAAGGTGCGTTCGAAAAGTTCGGTGAATGGTCTCATAAAATAAAGGAAATAATGTATACAAACAAAATACCTTTATTGGCATTAAAAATAATCACCATTAGCTACAATACACTTTTGACATCGTTTGTACAGCTGCTGGAATCTGTCAGCAAATGCTTCTTTCGGTATCGCTCTAAGCACCGCTGTCACACGTTGCTGGATCTGCGCAATGTCGGAAAAGCTTAGACCTTTCAGGACTCCTTTGAGGCGGGGAAACAAGAAGAAGTCTGCAGGTGCCAGATCTGGAGAATATGGAGGGTGTTCAAGAACTGTCACCTTGCGTGTAGCGAGGAACTGCCTCACGCGGATGGCAGTGTGCGGACGGGCGTTGTCGTGGAGCAGTTTCCACTGACCACTCTGGTACAACTGGGGTCGAACCCGCCGGATGCTTTGCAGCAGCAGTTTCAAAACTCCCTCGTAGGATTCCGCGTTGACGATTGTACCCGCGGGTACACATTCATGATGGATCAAGCCCTTACTGTCGAAAAAGGCGATCAACAGCGTCTTAATCCTGGATTTGGTCAAACGACATTTTTTTTGGGGGGGACGACAATGAACACCATTCCATGGACTGTCGCTTGGTCTCAGGATCGTACTGATAGCATCCCAACTCAACCCCTGTAACGATTGTTTCCAAGAACTGCGGATTCTGGTCACACGCGTCGACGAAATCTCCAGAGGTTTCCATCCGGTGTTGCGTTTGCTCGTCTGACAGCTTGTGCGGTACAAACCGGGCACAAATCTTACGCTTTTGCAAATTTTCGTGAGTAATGTTGCTCACACTGTCTAGGCTTATCTTCAATTCTTCTGTTATCATTCTCAAAGACAGCCGTCGATCATCCGCAAGCATCCGTCGCACTCGTTCGATGTTGTCTGGAGTTGTGCTTGTTGGCGGTCGACCCGAACGCGGCTCATCTTCGACATCTTCCTTTCCGTCTCTAAAGCGTTTATACCACTCAAAAACACACTTTTTACTCACTGCTTCCACACCTTACACTTTCACTAATGTTTCATGCGTCTCTGTCATCGTTTTGCCTAATTTGAAGCAAAACTTGATGTTCACGCGTTGCTCCATTTCGCAGTGACGGGCCTTCTCACACTCACTCTTTAAATTGATCGTACCGCGCACTTCCGCTTAACTGTCGTGATTCGAACGCTAGGGGGCACTAGTTGCCATGTCTCTCAATGCGTCTGCGTGAGCGCAGCATCCGAACCAGCACGGTTATTCAACTATGGGACCATTCACCGAACTTTTCGAACGCACCTTGTATCTTCCTTTATATAACCTTTAATGTTAAATGCATTATTTAAATTAACGATAATTAGTAATACACGTAAAGATATTTAGTAATAATTAGTGTTGTAACATGTGGATAGTATTTGCCAAAAATAATGCCATTGGTAAAAAAGTATGTGTAGTCAAACTTCATGAATATGTTTACTTTAAATATCAATTAATCAGAATTAAATATGTGATCACTTCAAATTATCAGTTCGTGGTTAAAATGGAATTCTCAACCCAAACTCTTTATTAGGGTATTTCAATATTATGGTATATTTACTCGCAATAGAAGATATTGTAGCAAAATTGTCTTGTGGGTGTACGTGAATGCAGTCCAATAAGCAGGATTAAAAAAAACAAACCTCTTTTATTTAACAAATAATCTATGAAAAAAGAAACGTAGCATAAGTATTAAAACAGCACCTGTAAAAATTCACAACAGAGATTACCGTTCAATCTCAACACAGCGCTCAAAGGTTTCGTATTAGCTCACCAGCTTGCTTGCTAGTCAAAATCCAACTAACTCCTCTTGGCTTGAGAGCTTGCTTTTATACTTTTTCAAAAGGAAGTGACGTCATTACGTAGGAAGTGACGTAATCTCCAGAAAGTTCATGAAGCCAGTAGAAATAGATTGACACTTCAAGGTCTTTCTAGAAAATTCCTTTCGTCGCCAAAGACGCCAACCTTTTCGCCATGTCGCCAAAATGATCACCAAACCTGACGCCAAGATTAGCATCTCAGGGAAACAACTTTATAGCTTTGAAAAAATATTTTGTGATGACCTTGGTAGATGCTATGTTTTGTTTGGATGTGATTTTAAAGATAAAAGATAACTGGTAAATAATGCTCTGAAATGGTAGAGAGTTTTGGGAGTTTAGCAGAAATATTTTGAATAATGCAGTTGTGTCTCTTGATTTATCGGTTATTTATTTGATTAGCTATGTTTTGTTATCTTCTCGAAGAATTTGTGTAAGTCTGCATAATTTGTCGCGTCAGTTTTGAATAAATTTGTGTTATCCTTCCTTTAAACCGTCATCTGTTCATCTAAAGCTATTTTTCTGCAAATCAAAGATCTATGAAGGATTCTTTAAACAGCAATGCTTTCAATCCTATTCTCACAATATACCCAGAAGTATTGTTTCCAGACGACCTCCCACCGAATCTCTCTCAATTATTTACTCTGAAGATTTGTTTCGAGACAGACTTGCACCGAATCGTCACGAATCATTTACTCAGAAGTATTGCTTTCAGAGAGCCT
This sequence comes from Araneus ventricosus, assembly GCA_013235015.1. Classification (NCBI taxonomy): domain Eukaryota; kingdom Metazoa; phylum Arthropoda; class Arachnida; order Araneae; family Araneidae; genus Araneus; species Araneus ventricosus. Next base: position 3,359 of record BGPR01050386.1, read on the forward strand.
TCCGTCGAATCTCCATGAATTATTTACTCAGAAGAATTACTTCCAGACGAATCGCCATGATTTAGTTACTCAGAAGAATTACTTCTACACAGCCTCTTATAGAATAACCCTGAACCATTTACTCAGAAGTATTCTTATAGCAGTGGCGTAGCTAAAGGGGGCGGGACATCCTGGCAGCACTCCGAAAAGGGCGGAAAAATCATGCATGCAGAGAAACAATGTTATAGCTAAGAAGAGCAGACGCAGTAGCTCAATCACTGTGCACATAAAAAAAGTAAAATAACTAATGTAATTAATTCTCATTTTCACCTTTTGTTATTAAATTGCCAATATGTGAAAAGGAAGTCTGGTGGTGCACATGCGATGTCGCAGCCTGTTTGCAGACATCTAGGGCGTCAAACGGCTAATTACGTTACTAATAAAATGTATTTACTTGGAATTTGATTATTTTTATTTTGAGGCTTATGAGTCCTATGTAACTTGAAGAGGGAGGGCGGCATGTGGGAAGATCGCCCCCGGCGGTAGAAGTTACAGTTACGCCACCGTCTTCTAGACAGAACGCCGTCTGTACCCCCGGTTCCTATAGCTCAAGGTCATCACACCAGTTTGAATGGGTGCAAGGGGGATTAAGCAAACAACCCTTCACGGGACCTCCAGGCCCTGCATCAGAATACCGCCTCCCCGAACAACTTTATTTAACAATTAACCCACAGAATCACAATGAATCATTTGCTCAGAAGTATTGCTTCCAGAAATCCTCGGACCAAATAGCTGGAAAGAAAAAGGAGCACACAGACTTTACTTACATGTTGCTTTGTCCCTTCCACTTCTTGTTTGGTCACCCTCAAAATCAAAAGACGGGAAAAAGTATTTAAAAATATTTGATCGTAAAAAAATAGGTTTCTCAAAAAAGTAAAAAACAAAAAAAATATAAGAAGGTAAGGAAAGAAAGAGAGAGACAGAGAGAGAGAGAGAGGACAGAATGGCAGATGAAAGGAAATGCAAGAAAAATGAAGCACGGGTAAGTACTGTCCTTTCGATATTTTAGTCTTTTCTTCTATACCAAATACTAAGAAGGGTTATTTTCCGAAAGCGCTGGGGTGAAAAAAATTCGGAATCGTTTGCTTTCGGAGAAGGATAATACCTTTTCGTTCGAGAGGAAAATGTAACGCTTAGCAGAGCGAGAAGAAGTAATAAAAGTTTGGAACTCGAAGTGCTTTACAAAAGTCAATAGTCTACTTTCAAGTCAGTAAGAGAAGGATTTTTAAACAGTGTTCTAAAAGCAAATATAATCTTTCCTTCAAAATACACTGCAATGGCATGTTCTTCACCTTTTTCTTTGCTATATAAGGTAGTTTTGTTTGTTTAATATATCTTTCAGGCGTTTTTAGGGGAAATATGCTTAAATCCATGTATTCAATAACGAACAGTTCAATGATATATATCAATTAATTCCTGATAAAGTAATATTACGCATTAATAATATAATTTATTGATTAATAATAATTCAGAAAGCATTGCTAATTGATATTATATGAAGCTTGTAAATGCCTCTTAAGTATTTACTAAAATATTGAGTGTTTTTGTTTGGCTACTCAAAAAATATTTTCCTGCAGAACGACACAATCCAAAATTAAATAAAAAACAGTACATGTAGGGGGAAGTCGGGTAAGATGACGAATTGGATTTTTCTTGAAAATTACCTTAGATGAATGTTCCGATTCCGCATCATCAAATACCTATAAAACAGAACAAAACACCACTTCATGCCCTTGCGACTATAACCTTTTGGTTATTTAAACAGTGTGGCGGACATGAAGTGGAAGAGACATCGGAAGACGCTCCTTAACTGTCTAGCAAATAAAGGCGAAGTCGGGTAAGATGATGAGCCACTCCACGATAATTCATGAGCTCGTCGTGCTACCTGACTGCCACTTACCCTTCATGCACCTCACTGGCACTCCAATAAAAAATGAGCACCTAATTAGCAAGGAGAAAGAGGAACAAGAAGATAAACGAAAAATGTGTCAATTGAAGGCTGAAGTTAAGAAGAGTAAACTGAACAAACCTGCTAAAATTCTACAAAAAAGAAGAAAGTAGCTAAGCGACACCTCGACTTCTAATGTTCTGAATCCGAAGACGCAACGCATTCCTTTGAATTACGTTGTCGCTGATAACAATCTGGATCCGGAAGACCTCTATAATGAAAAATGCATCATTTGAAATGAGGAAGGAAAAGCGGAATTGGGGTTTCAATGTTTTAAGTGCAAACTCTGGCCCCATTCCACCTATCATGGCTGGGACAAATCGAAGCCCATGGCGATGCGATTTTTGTAATTGATTTCACCTCTTTGGATCTAAAATTTCGATTAATATTATTTAATTTGTTTTATGCTGTTATTTTACTCCGATTATGCTTGTCTTCTGTTATGCGCAATTTGTTTTGATCAATATGTGATCTCAACAGTTTTAAATAGTTTTTTGATAGCATATGAAACTGAATTAAATTGTTATCTCAGTTCCCCATCTTATCGGACACCGTTCCGATTCAGTCGGGAAAGATGACGAAAATGACTCTTTTTTTCTGAATTGAAATTTTAGGGTCTCAAATTCGAAAATAGAAATTAAAAAAATATCACTTTAAAGTAAAGAGTTGCAAGAAGATTTTGTCGAAACAATAAACCTCCTGCGACGAACATTGATGTCAGGAAAAATCCCCAAAGCCTAAGATCGCAACTTACCTGACTTTCCCCTACATAGTTTTACAGCAGCCATGTAACTCTGTTTTCCAACAGCTTATGGATAAGGGCAAAATATTCAAAATTATTAATTTTAAAATCTTGTTTGGAATGAAGATAATCTTGTGTAACGACACGCAATTTCAGAGCAAATCCTTTTGATAACTCATGGTAGTAATTGATAATTCGCTTATATAAGTAGTTCTTAAAAATATTCTTTTCATATTAATTTTTGACGTGGATATTATTTGCAAACAATTACAACACTCTTTAACCCCTTCGACCGACTTTTGCATGATTAAAATTTAACCATGAAAAGTAGTTTAATTTAATGTTGACTTATTAAAAGAAGTATACAATGAGTTTAAAGTTTTTCACTTTTCCCGTTTCCTGGAAATCTCCTGTGACCATATGCCCCAATCGTATAGTCGACTGGGACTATTCCAGTACAACGTCTGTAAAACTCTCTTTCCTGCCATAAGATTAGCATGTCAGAGAAACTACAGCTTCGTAAAATCCTGGGACAATATGTCCCAAACGTATGGTTGACTGGAACTATTCCCCCAATCTATAAACTATAGCCCCAATCGTATGGTTGACTAAGACTATTCCAGTAAAACATCTGTAAAACTCTCTTTCCTGGCATAAGATTAGCATGTCAGAGAAACTACAGCTTCGTAAAATCCTGGGACAATATGTCCCAAACGCATGGTTGACTGGAATTATTCCCCCAATCTATAAACTGTAGCCCCAATCGTATGGTTGACTGGAATTATTCCCCCAATCTATAAACTATAGCTCCAATCGTATGGTTGACTGGGACTATTCCAGTAAAACATCTGTAAAACTCTCTTTCCTGGCATAAGATTAGCATGTCAGAGAAACTACAGCTTCGTAAAATCCTGGGACAATATGTCCCAGACGTATGGTTGATTGGAACTATTCCCCCACTCTATAAACTATAGCCCCAATCGTATGGTTGACTGGGACTAGTCCAGTAAAACATCTGTAAAACTGTCTTTCCTGCCATAATATTAGCATGTCAGGGAAACAACACTACACTTTCGTAACAATAATCTTATTACGAAGGCAACAAAAACAGAAGTCCGCCATTTTCAATCTCAGATTGTTTCCAAGTTTCTTTAATGATTTTATTACCTAATTCCTTAAGAACACTGAAATTCATGCAAAAGTGGGATTTATTTAAAAATAGGGAATGAAGTCTATTCTCCAGGACGTATAAGTCCATTAGGGCAGAAAGGGCTAAAGAAAGGAATCTTTAATAGGGATTCTGCTCATCCACATAACGAAATTATTTCAATTTCCTAATCATATATACTAACCTAAATTGCCAGCACGTTGCAAAATTTGAATAATTAATGTGAAATATTTCAATAGCTTAATGCGATTTTATCCTTTCAAGTTCACTAGATGTTTCGTTTTGAAAATTACTAAATTTATTTCAAAAATTAGTATTAGACATGTAGCTGATCATAAATATGTAAAGCGAAAAAAATTAGCATTTTTTATTTTAAAGGAATTTGTGGTTTCACAGTGAAACCAAAGAACGGTAACGGGCTATTTTCCTTCCGAATAAGATATAATCGAAATGCAATTTAAATTGTGTATTTAATTTATAAGTATACGCGTGAGTATTCAGGATATTCAATCTTCATAAAATTCAATATTACTTTCGCAGATTCAATTTTAAAAAATATCAGTTTGTGCAAGAGGCCTCATCATTTTGTTTCTCTTAGAGATCAAAAGCAATTCGAGCTCTTGAAATGCTGAGATCTTTGGTGAATATTAACGGTATTGAACTGGAATTTTTATATAAGTTGGCCTATATATCTGGCTCTTAAGTTATGAAAGAAAAATCACGCTATGTTTCGAGCATGCGCAGTAAAGCAATGCTTAATGAGTGGTTTCACTGCGAAATCAATGAATGTGAAAGTATTAAGAAATAGTGGACTTTTCGTTTTTATTTATTTCTCATTATTTTGAAAGACACAATTTGCATTATTCTCCTTTTCATTTTGTAAGATTATCTTGTTATGCTTTAGAGGTGGATTGCTGAATACTCCTTTTTATGCCTGTTGTACAATGCGTGCCAAAACAAAGGCAAATACTGTTCAGCAACGGATTCCGAGACAACCACTTTTGGACGATTTTACACCAAAAAGGGCTTGTCAGGCAATCAGTCATATGAGCGCATTTCCGGAGTTCTTTGTTAGATCACATTCAGTAAAATGTAAAGATACCCATTCCATTCTTCACTTACCCCCTGTTTTGATGAAAATAACTCCGCCCGGCGCATGCGCAAAAGCGCGGAGGGTTTCCGAATCCATTGCTAAATAATACAAATTGTACTTAAGATAAAAAAGAAAAAAACACCTGTCTTATTTGAGGGCAGACTTCTAAGTGGAATATGCTAAAGATAATAGAAGGCAGGAATTGTCTGTACAGATTCTTGGTTAATGAATTAAACGGAACAGAAGAGAAACTTTGTTTAACTCGAGAAAAATAGTTGAATATGTTGTTCGATATAGCGAATACGTCTGTAGTTGTTTACGTATTCAAAATTCAACGGATACAAAATTGTGTCTAGGCTAGTGACTGCCTCAAGATTTTATCAATTTAACTGTATTATTATGAGCCACTAATACAAGCGGTGAAGTGGCTTAGTTAGTGGAAGATTCAAACAATTATTTTTAACCAGTTAGATCGCTTATTAAAACATGTTTTATAATTAAATATCAACCCAAATTTAGTTCAATCCTAGAATTTCTTTCAACCTTTCACAAGCTATGTAAACAATATTGGTTTATTAAAACTTAAATGCTCTAACTTTTGGAATTTAAGTATGATAATTCTCACTTGAAGTACTCACTTTCTTGATACGAGCTTTCATTTACAAATTGTGGAAATTAATTTCCATTTCTTGGCAATATTACATACATACAGGGCATATATACAGGGTTTCCACTTAAATCCATTATATCCCCCCTCCTTAACTTCAGAACGACGGCAGCTATGGTCATGAAAGTGGTGGCTAGGTATAGTAAATCGGCTATGCGCTACGCCACGAGACCTCTTACAGCACCACCTGACTGAAAACTTTGAAGTTAACGTTCCTATCTCAAAAATGGCACAAGACAGAGAAAAAATGTCAATTACAAAGTTGTAGAGCATGATCGATTTAGTACAAAAAGACACTTAGGGGCATTAATACGAAGAACAGGACACTTAAAACGCATTTCTTTTTTTAAAAGATAATGGTCTTCTATGATTGAATAAGAAAACATATTTGATAAAGAAAATTGATGAAGCAAATGTCGTGTACGTCAGCCTATAAATCATATTATGAAATCTAATTAACTCACTGCTCAAATTACCATAAATTATTTATATTTTTTGCATTTACGTTGCCGTCTGTCCTTCAAAAGAATGAGGGCATAAAACACAATGTATTTTTTGTCCTGGTTGCTTTTAAAACCAAAAGGGTTCCCCTGAGCTGTTTTCGTTTTCCTTGAGTATCTTAACGGTATCCGACTAGGTTTAAAAAGCTATTTTCGAAGAAAAAATCAAAAACTTTTTTTATGATCTAAGAATAAATTCACAACTTTTAAGGTTCTAAAACAGTCTTTGTTTTTATTCTTATTCCTTGAATATTTTCTTCCTTTATTTTTATTTGAACTAATGTGCTATTATATTTTTTTAAATGCGTTTTCTGAAAAATGAAAATTTCGCTATAATTGTTCCACGAAAAACGTGATATCTCCGAAACAATTCATTAAAGTTCATTGTAATTTGTTACACATGTTTCAAAAACCTTTGAGGGTGTAATAGACCTCAGATTTTATTATAGCTTCATTTAGTCTTGTTTTACAGTCACTTTCAGTTCGGAACAGGATAATTTTTACGAAAAATCAATGACGGCAACTTTGAATGTTCGTAAAATATTTATTTATTAAAATAAATTTTATCTTGCGGTCTATTACATTCTAGATAGTTTGAGAAGCACGCTGCGAAATTAAAATTCAATATGCCCCATATTTTTTCAATTATGCTGCCTTTCATAACATTAAAATTTTTATTAAAATTCCTAAAAAAATATTATTTTTAGAAACTACTGATGATATATGAATTTTTATTTCTAATTGTGACTCTTTAGGCCTGTTTTTGTTATTTAGCTCTGTAAGTCTTTTTGTGAATGCTTTTTTAAATTTTTTTCTCCGAACCTAGTCGGGTACCTTAACACATGCTTTTCAGTTCGTTAAGCCTAACCAATGGCCTCTGTAGTTACCGTTACCAATTATCCCGCCTGACACTACATTGCTCGATGGATTTTATAGATTGCTTCCATTTGAAGATCCGACGCGAGACCAAAGAGAAATGCATTTTCATGCATGCACTCTCTTTTATTATATCAGGGGTTCCCAACCTTTATTCCCTCGCGTACCCCTTGACTAGTCTTTACATTTTCGCGTACCTCCTATTATCCAACCCCCCCACCCAAGAACGACAACAACAACCATCCGTCTATGCAAAGAAGTTTTGATCAATAACGTTAAGGGCTTAGGTTAGCTTAAGAGTCAAATGACTCGAATTAATAACATTTGCTGAACTTGTTTTGATTTTACATTTTATAGTATTTTTGCAATAGTATTAGTTTAACGCCCAAACAAATGAAACCAGTATTGCAATAAGTTCGCATTATCTTATAAGTATGGCTAAAAATTACACTCCGTATTAATCAACCATTCAAGTGCTAAAATTATTAAATAGTAAATATTAACTTCAGGAGAAAATTCTGTAACTTTTTGAACTCCTTATGTTTTCTTGTTTCTGCTATTACTAACTTTGATTTCGCGTATCCCCGAATAGTCCCTCGCGTACCCCCAGGGATACGCGTACCACAGGTTGGGAACCTCTGTATTATATGATTGAATAAGTAAACATAGTCGCGAAAGAAAATTGATGG
>BGPR01050387.1:0-11080 GCA_013235015.1 Araneus ventricosus
TATCTTACTGTCTTGTATATTTCAAATGACACAAACTGAACAGCTCCGTAAGGGAATATTCTAACCATCTGTGCACCGTTGCCTTTATACAATCCAATCACGCTTTCTTTCTGCACGATACCTCTCAAACCAGAAAATACACCTAAACATCAAAAATTATTCATCAATACATGACAACAGAAGGTTCTACTGACAAATAGATGGAGGGCTCAGAGTAAAAGTCCATGTTTTATATTAATGCTGCTATGGTAGTGTAGAAAAGTCCATGGATCAATTTATATATGTTACAGCTAAAGCAAGAATGAAAGGTAAGCCTAGGTTTAACCGGATAAAGTGGGGATTACCAAGCCCGAAGATTTCCCAACGATTCCACCTTTAATCGGCTAAAACCGGTCTAACCAATCCTAGTAAGTAAGGTGGAAGCATTGGGAAATCTTCGGGCTTTAGCCGCAAAGCCTTGGTAATCCAAACTTTAACCTAGGTTCACCTTTCATTCTTGCTTTAGCCGTAACATATCCACCAAGCAGCAAGAACAATTAGAAGTCCACTGTTATTTTAAATGTCACAAATCAACTTTCACGTCTGTTCCCCCCCCCCCAGAAATGAGCCTCATGGATTTGGTTCACTTTAATTCTGAATCCTCCATATGAAACGGAACAATAATTTTACAATAATGCATATGAAATTAATTACCATGCAAAAGTTTCAGAAAGTAAAACTGATAATAATCAAGGATTTAAAAATGGAACTACTCTTATAAGTTCCCTTAATGAAAGTTTGCAAATGTTGAGATAGTAAGCAGTATATACATTTTTCTTATTTTTCCCAACTAAATAAAGCTATATTGAATTTTTAATTTTTTTAAAAATTCACTATATTTTTATTATTATTAACAGCCATGATACACTTTGAACTGCCACCAAAGAAACTCAAACAGAAGCATCGAGTGAAAAAATAACTGGTTAGTCACAGAAGCCAGTATAAATACATTTAAATTCAGCATGTATCTGAATTTCAGTTTGATAATCAAAATTAATAGCAAATCAAATTCAATAACAAAAGAGTATATAAATAATTTTCAAATCTTACCATAATGTTTGTAATGATGGTTATGTGCTTGCAAGAGAATTTTGATTCTGTCAAGAGGTGCAACAGTTGTCTTGGCACACATACCAGCAACACCTAGGAAGACAAAAATGCTATAGTTGTATATTCTTGGAATTATTTATAATATTCATCAAACATTTTATTTTTAAACAATTTATTTACTTAGGCTTTTTTAATCATAAATTTTCCAGATACACCAACATATTTTAAGAGTATATTAACAAATTTGAAATGTTTTCAAAATTATATTTTAAAATAAAAACTTCAACTATGGTATGTATGTAATATAATCTCTTCTTAGCGAGTTTTACTTTGCTTCTTTCTGAGCTCTATTTCATCTTCTACTTTTTCCTTTAGCCGTTTTTTTTTTTTTTTTTAACTAGGGTTTCGACTTTTTCTTGTCACCAAGCAAAAACATTATACTACATCTATTCTAAAATTATAATGTAAAGCATATTAATTTATATGAGGCAAAGTCAAACAATAGAATCTTGATTCATGATATGGGACAATTAATCCAATTTTGCAGGATTACAGTTGTATATATTTGCAGCCAAAAATGCACATTTTATATCATTGCATGCATAATTAAAATTTTATTTTAAGTTAAGGTGAAATTGTTGATCATAGTACAATAAAAAATTAGAATTCTGAAATTACATTACATCCCTCCTGAAATAAAACAGTGTTCTAGAATAGTCGTTCCAAACCTGTATTTCCATCCCTCCACACATATAGCCATTCCTATGTACAAAAATGAAGTTAATGTTAAGGGCTTAGGCGAGCTTAAGAGTCAAATGACTCGAATTAACTTAATAACATTGGTAGGATTTATTTTTGATTACATTTCATTCCACTTTTTTATAAAAGTATTAATCCCATAACCTAACAAATGAAAAAAAAACATGGAAATAATTCCTTATTAACTTATGATTAAAGTTAATAATTACTTTAATTGTAATTATCAATTATTCAAATGGAAGATGTTTTCAATACTGTCCTTGAGATTGTATTATGGAGCCAAGTTTAATAAAATTGGATTCCAATGAAGACTGATATAATCTCATGACAAGAGCTAAATCAAGCTTACTGGGATATTTGTTATTAATATCCACACTTGACAAATATGTTCCTTCCACAAGTTCTATGCTTGTGAAAGGTATTAAAAATGTTATTGGAACACTGAACTCTTGGTTTTCACTGCTACCCAGTAACCTTTTGGACTAGCATAACTTTCACTTTTCAAATGCACTTGGGGAAACAAAATTCATTTTTTATTTAATTATTTTGCCATTTTAATTCAAAATGTATATTGTGTTTTCCAACATTACTTTCACGCACACCCAAAGGCACGTGTACCACAGGTTGGCAACCTCCGTTTTAGAACATTAAAAATAATGAAAGATATTGAAATTTTTATGGAAAAAAAAATGAATGAAAAAAACCCAGTAAAACAGCATTTAACCACTTAACTGATTTACCTATATGTGGTATGTGCAAAGAATTATATTTTCAAATGTTTAAATTGAATCCAAGCCATACATAGATGTTACAATTCAATTTTATCCCTTAAAAATCCTACTTTATTTAAAGTATGGTTTTATGCCTAGAAAACAGTTTGCTACCTACTGACAACACTGGGCTTTTATTTCAGAAAACAATTTCCTTGATAAAATTATATAAAAATTAAAGACCGATGAATTTTTATAACTAATAATATGAATAAAGAATTTCCTTTAACATTATAGAATAAAATATGGTATTCTCAAGTGTACAAATTAAGTAAAAAAGATGCACACTCAAGTGAAAAACATCAATTTATTTTTTTATTAGCACTCAGGCTTCGAATTATAAGTTGTAAATCGATTTAGTAAAAATTTCAATATGTAATTGACAAAAACAGGCATTAGAGCTTCAGTCTTATTCTCAAGATTTTAGAAGACAAAATTGGGTATGTTGCTTAACTACAACACAGGGGATAAAAGGATTAAATATTACATGAAATTCATAAAAATATCAAGTGTTCCATGGAATCTTAATCCATCAAAATGACCACACATTCTAGAAATAGATGGTGCTATCCTGTTAGAATAAGGAAAATTAACTAGTTTTAAGTGGTTAAAAACATGATATCTGCTTTTATTTATTTTTCATCTTGATCAAAACCCATTAGCACTATTTAATACTCTTGCATAACACTTGAAGTTGCACAGTTAAAAAAAAATAACAAGAGTGTTACACAATAGAAAAATTATGAGCCATCCAGTCACTTAAGGTCATCCACACAAAGAAACTGTGCCAAAATTAATTGGCAACTTCTCAGTTGAGGAAGATCCTTAAGGATGCACATGTTTCTTAATATAAACACCACACCAGAAGCCATTCATTCCTTCTTTCAAATGGATAACAGTCCTCCACTTAATGTTAATGATGCACCATAAAAAGAAGTAGCACAGTAAATAAAGACATTATTACATGTATTGAACTGTAATGTGATTAATAACAATTTTTAAAAAAATGTTCCAATTGCTACTTTCAACAAACCTTACAATCTTACAGTTTGAAGGCAGAATTGTAGGTACTTGTGAGATTGTCTCTAAACATAGACACTTTACATAATATAATTATTTTTATATTTATTGTTATAATTATTAAAAAATATAGATTTTGCTATTTATTCTTAACATATAGATATTTTATACAACAAAATATAATTTTTTTAAACATTTATTGCTAAAAATTAATAAAAATGACAGATTTTGAATTTTCATACACACTACTTATTTTATGCTTCATACTTGTTTAAGTTTTGAAACTTAATTACATTAACTCCATTTTAATAATTTAACTTTTCAAGTTTTTTTATGACCCTAGCTTAATTACTTTAATCACTTACTAAATGAAATTTAGCAGACAACTGTCAGATTCATTAGGTGAAAAAAAATTGGATTTCATGGTAGTTTCAGATCCGAGAATAATACAACAATTATTTTCAAAATTCTATAAAAAGGAGTAGAATATAAATTCAGATCAAAAGAACTTGCTCTGCTGTCAATACTTTTACGGATATAAATATTCGAAATGGATTTTATAAATATTAGATTTCAGAAAAGAAAAATGATTCAGGAAATCAGATAACTTGATAGTTATATATTCCAAGCAAGGAAAGATTATTCCTTGGTGGAATATATTCAGGATGGAGGATTATATTCAGGAATATATTATCCTCAGGAATATATTCAGATTATAAATGATTCAGGAAATCAAATTCCTGGATGGTTATATATTCCAAGAATGCAAATGGATACAACCTTATGTCACGAAAATCATCTATTGATTTACAAAATTTAAAAACATTTTTCAATCATTATTTATAAAACCATATTTAAAAGTGTATATCTTCCAGAAAACATCACAAAGGTAATATCGCAAAATGAACTAAAAGTTCCACATAAAAGTAAATTCTAAATAGTAAAGTTTCGCCTAACAACTGAAACATTGCTTTATACACAATAAGATAATCCATCTGGCTTATGTTTTGTCACATTTTTTCCGATACAGTAACAAACTTTATTTATAAAACATCACGATTAAAACCTAAATAGCAAAATATTTAATGATTTAAAAGACAATTATTCTTGTTGTTTTCGATTTTTTAAAAATTTTAACAAGTTACATCGATTTTGACAGGTCTGTTTAAAAAACCCAAACAAAACAGCGTGGCTAGACAGCTGTCACTGACAAATCTGCAATTCACCGCTTTCGCAAGAAGCACCGACTTGCTCATTGTCACATTAAAAATAAAATGCAAATTTAAAATTCTTACCTCCAGCTATAAAAGATTTAAAATAAACATCCGTCTTTTTGACTTCGGCAGCTGTGCCGGCTCGTTTCTCAACTACAGCCATGGTTTCCAAATGCAACTGAACACAATATCGTTTGCTGTTTTAGAAATAAAGTATTAACAGAATTAAGGCCACGTCTACGTTGCCAATGAACTCAATGTAAAATAGGCGAAAAGATTCAACTGTTGGCCATTTGGTGAATTATAACGGGAAAAACCTGTCTCCACATCTGACATTCCCCCAGCAAGTCTCGGTTCAGAGAGAGAGGACGTTGCACACCTCTCACGAGAGCATCACGTTCAGAATGAGTGTTTCAAGGCTGTTACGTGATGTAATGGCGTAATTTATCGCTCCGAAATAGGTTTGCCGTACCACAGGATTTGGCGCCAAGCTTTCTGAACTGTATGAAACGGAACTTTTCCTTTCCACGTTCGGATTTTACCGTTTGCTTTCAAAAGAACAGATCACTTTCGCTTAGAATTTACTAAACTGGTACTCTGCACATCAGATGATGAAGTATAAAAAAGATTTATGAATGTGAATGAGAGATAATAAATGACGGCTCAATCTACGACAAAAAAATCTGTAATTAGCAAAATTAATTTAAGACTAAGATATATATATATTTAAGATTCTTAAAACTTTATTTTCGAATGAAATTGAAATTTCTGATATTCAATTATAATTTTTGTTTTCGGATGACGGAATCATCGCAAAGGCTTACAGTAGAAGCTGTCAAGTGCATATTTATTGGCCATGGACTTCAGAAGAGAAATAGCAGGCACGATTTTCAAGCATCATGCAAAGAAAGTTTGAAGCATAAACAGTTCTCATTGGCTGTGAATCATTTTATAACGGGGAAAAAAAATGTCCTCTAGTCGAAAACTAAAGTCCAATAATTGTTTTTAATCAGTGGTATAGTTGCAAAATAAGCAATGCCTGGACACTTTAACCTGGGTGATAAAAATCGCGCTATTATAAGGACGTTTTCACATTTTTTTGTTATTTATTTCTTGTTTAAAAAAGGGTGGGAATTATTTGCACTTTAATTTGGATCAAATTCACTTTGATAAAAATAATGTGCACTCATAACAAATAAATTGCACGCGAAAAGAAATTATTCCACTATAATTAAATTTATTCAGCATGAAAAAAAAATGTTTGAACTTTGAACAAATCAAGATGCGCTCAAGAAAAAATATTATAACTTGCATTAGTTACTTTCCACTATAAAAGGGAAAAAGTCCTAGAATAAGCCAAAGCCGGAAATTTAATCGGCCAAATTAGCAAAAATGGTTAATTTGATAAAACGGCTCTGCGCCGTACATTGCCGTGACTCGTGCGTATGTATGGTGTGTCGTTGTTTCTCTAGAGGGGTGTAGTGGAGCCGGAACACCGTTCTAGTACTGCTTTTTTTCACGAGAAATAAACAAGAAAAAATTGTGAAAATGTCCTTAAAACAGCGCGATTTTTGTCGCCCAGGTTAGAGCGTCTCGGCGCTGCTTATTTTGAAACAATATCACTGTTTCTATACCTCTTTTTTGTATCTTTTCAAACTGAATTGAGGCCGCGGTGGCCTAGAGTTAAAGTGCCGGCTTCGGAGCAGGAGCCTCCATGTTGGAGACCCGGTTTCAATAAAAATCCTTCGTGTAATGGACCTGTTGCAGATCAAATCATACGTATGGAGCTAAACGTCTTCCCGCTGGTGTGGTGCGGAAGTTTGGAGAGGGGATGTCAGCTCAGGTGTTGTCCTTGTCATCTGCCAACGGTTCAAAATGACGAGGTCAGTCCCAAAATAGCCTCGTTTTGATTCAAAAATAGGACATTAATTAAAATAAACTAATGAACAAAACTCAAAGTAACAGCACTTTTGAAGGTATGAATTTAAATCCATTGTGTTTAGTTTAGTTATATTAACGACCCGTTTTGAAGTAACACGAGGAACTACTTTTGGACGGACCTACTAACTTTCAAACGAGGTCAGATGACGAGGACGATACCTGAGCTGGCACCCCGTACCCAAACTTTCGCACCACACCAGCGGAAGAACCATTTAATTGTGTGAAAGACTCATTCTATAAAATAAATGAAACTGAGTGGAATCCTAAAATTTTATTAACTGTTGCCAGCAGTGTAATAACTAATAGCTTCAAAGCTGTTTTTGGCCTTCCTTCCGACGATTGACGTGCTATTTACATGTAGTAAAAACTATTGATGGCAAACTGCGTTGTATTAAAGACAAAGTTGAAAAAAATTATAATGAATGTCTTCATTTATGCTCTGATGACGATACCTTCAACATAATTAGTGCATTATTTTTAAAGAAATGAAAGGAAAAAAATGATGTGAATAGCACAATATTCACAGAATACTCTAAATCGGATAGCTTACGAGAAATCGTTATTGATATATAGGTGCTAGGAATTATTTTGCTATTACCATTCATGGATTAGAGGCAACCAATGCAGTGATGAAAAAAGGAACATACATTTCGTGAGCCCCTGTTGGTCAGTTCCTTGTGTTTAAAAATGCGATTGCAAAAAAAATTGTCAAATGAACGTGATCCAGTTAACACGAATTACAAACCATTTTACATGAAACCGTATATAAAATGGTTTGCATGTCCCCACAAAGATTTGGACGAAACCAAATCAGTGGGCAAAATGAGAAGTCAAAATTTTAGAAAGAAACGGAAACCAATCTGTTTTTTTTATTTCTCTTCTTTACAGGTGAAACAGAATATAAATGCAGAAGTGAAGAAATTCATATGAAAGGGCATATCTCATATGGACCTCATATGATGAATATAAAACTGAATTCAATAAACGTGTATGGAAAGTGACAGTATCTACCCCTGGCAGTAACGATTCTGTTTCCACATACTCTTTTCCTGTTTTTGCAAAAAAATATATTCATAATCATAGCTTAGGCATCTTAATACGTATGGGGCAGGAGAAAGCGTGAAACGGATCTAAATGTTTCCCTCTTGGGCACATACGTAAGAGAGGTCGACCCGCTGAAGCCAAGAGTGCTCTTTTAATACAATAAGTATTGTGTAGTATTGTATTATTTTTTTATATTTTCTGTATTCACAATTATGTTTGTTTATTTTGTACCAAAAGTAACTTTCACTCGTGCTTTATACATTTTAAAAACTTTTTCATTTTTTGTAATAAACTTTTTTATAATATCTATATTTTTTTATTTCCTTTTTTGAGTAAACAATCTGCCCAATTTAAAATTTTTGAAACTTTGCCATAAAAATTGATTTTGAGTGCAAAGCATTTGAATTATAGCGCAACGTATTCGAATTATAGTGCAAAGTATTCGAATTATAGTGAAAAGTATTCGAATTATAGTGAAAAGTAGCCGAATTATAGTACAAAGTATTCGAAATATAGTGCATTGTATCCGAATTATAGTGCAAAGAATTCGAATTATAGGGCAAAGTATCCGAATTATAGTGCAAAGAATTCGAATTATAGTGCAAAGTATCTGACTTATAGTTCCATGTACCAAGTGCATAAGTAAATTGAAGTGCAATTATATATTTCCCTTTAAAAAAAAGCAGTGCCGGAACGGCGTTCCGGCTCCACTACGTCCCTGGTTTTAGGCTTGATTGCATCAGCTGTTGCATTCTTTGCGCAAAAAAAATTTTTACAGAAAGAATGCCGATCTTGTCCGTCCGTCTTATAAAAATTCTTTATAGGGGAAAAATAATTTTATAACAATTCTTTATATAAAAAGTAGAAGAAGAAATTAGATTAAAAGTTCCTTTCTTCTTTTTTTTCAATGAAAGATTTCGGCATCACGTAATTCGTAGATAGTATGCCAACCATGATCATGTTAAAAGCCAATTATTTTTATAGCTAGCGTAATCAAATGAAATCTGTATATTTTTATAACATCTCATTACTAATATAATGGCCCAGATCTGTCTCTCGGTAACGCTCTGACGTCACCAACAATAAAACGCGCGCCAAAGCACTGCGAGACGTTAAACAACATTATTTCATTGTTAGAGAACCTAAATTTCAGTAATTTTAAATTTAAAAGAGTGATTGTCGTTCTAATTTCAAATTTAATAGCTCTAAAATAGCAAAATAAAATTTTCTATCGATTGATATAAAATTTATCTCGTTGTGATCAACAGTTCCTGAGAAATTTTAAATTATATTAATCATATATTTCAAATTAATTTCCGTTTTTTAATAGAAAGTAGTAAATTACGTCAGTGGTATAGTTTGGACGCCACGATGCATCTGATTATTTATGGCAATCGTTATGATATAATTTGATATTATTTTTTGGCAACGTTCGACAAGCAGATAAAGGCTTTGCTTTGATTAGACAACTGAAATACAAAGAAAATTGTTAAAGAACGAAAACTACTTCACACGGAATGTTGTTTTACCAAGAGGCTTTCTAAATAAAGAAATATGTAAATAATATGTAAATAAAAAAAATATTTCCTGTCATAAAACATATATTTATTTTATTTGTTTTCAATGAATGTTAAACATTTCTCTCGCATATATATCTATTTAAACACGTCAAATTTGACTGGAAATCTCTTGAATGAAAAGGCAATTTGCACCCGTCATACCATGACGGGTGATTTTCTAGTTAATCTATAATGAAAGAAAATTAATTTCAAATTGTGCAAAGTAAAATAACTTTCTTTAACGGGAAAACGATTTTTTTATAGGTGTGTGTATTGGAAACTTTTGAGGTGCTATATCTGTCAGTATAGAGCAGGATTCAATCAAAGATAACTGCTATAAGGCATGCCCATTGTGCAATCATAGAATATAGAAAATCATGAAGGAACAATGTTGGTGCTAATTTTTCAGCATATTTTTAAACAGAACATGTTTTTAAACAGTGCAGATGCAAAAGTGTTTCCAAAACTAAAAGATATATTTCAAACGAGTGTTTCTTCCAACATGATAAATTGTTTTTCTCTACGGAAACATATTGACTTTTTTCGTATCCCTATTATCACAACATATTCTACTGTAGTGCACAGTGCTGCGCCATCTTATTCTCATGTATATAAGTCAGTATCTACCACCGGGCAATGGGAATTCCTTTTGTCTAGTGGTTAAGATACGCGACTCCGGACCCAAAGGTCTTATATTCAAAAGCAAGTGCCTGCCAAACCACGATATCTCCATGATGTTACTACGATATTCAGACTGTCGCACAGCGTCGTAAAGACATTGCATGAATATTATAGGTCATCTTGTGCTAATAGGGATATC
The DNA here is from genome assembly GCA_013235015.1 of Araneus ventricosus. Taxonomy (NCBI): domain Eukaryota; kingdom Metazoa; phylum Arthropoda; class Arachnida; order Araneae; family Araneidae; genus Araneus; species Araneus ventricosus. The sequence goes on from BGPR01050387.1 coordinate 10,217, forward strand.
AAGATACAAATGAATCTCGAAAACATGCTTGTTTTAGTTTCGTATTTATAAGATCTAATGCGGACAAGTGCGCGTGTTTGGGAGATCTAAAATGAAATACAATGGAATCTAGGGATGGGAAAAATCTACCGGTTTTAATCGAAAACCGTTTTTTTCTTTTAGTTTCGGTTAACCGGTTTTTTTCGGTTATTTTTTTGTCCCGGTTATAACCAGTTATTTTTTTAAAACCCAATAACCGGGTAAAAAACCCCGGATCGGTAGATAGGCTCGATTTTAGATTCGACTAGACTCACATTTACCAAGTTATGAAGCTTTGAGTTTCATCATCTTAGGCCAATCAACGACAACCGCTTCCTCGAGGCGTCTTTTGGTTGGCAGATTACTGAAAGAGTCTTAATGAATGGATAAATATTTGCCAATGGATTGATTTCTTGTAAAAACAATATTAATAACAAATTTTGTCTACAAACGGCGTTTGTTTATTTATAAAAAAACCCGAAAACAGGTAATTTCAAAAACCGGTTATTTTGAATGGTTATAACCTTTAGAAAAAGTGCAGAAAGCACTAGCTGCGATTCGCATCTTTCAGCTAGGTTTAGATTCTTACGCCAAAAGAAGATGACCGATTTTGTTTCTACTAATTAAGGTGATGTATTTAGAATCCAATTCAAATTTTTCTTTTAAGTTTGGAATAAACATCAACTTTGTTTCTGATTCCGAACTGTTATTTTCCCTTAATTTTTTAAAAATGTTTTTCAGAAATTAAAAAAGATGTTCGGATTCCTAGGGTTCGGATTACCGAGGTTCTACTGCATACTATAAACCCTTTTATTAGGAGCATGATCTTTTCTTTTCTGCAATTTC
>BGPR01050388.1:0-11080 GCA_013235015.1 Araneus ventricosus
TACTAAAACATGTACATTTTCATTAAAAATTGGTACCATAAACGAAAATGTGACTATGTATGTTCTAGATCATACTTTACCTTATATAATCCTAGGAATGCCAGAATTGTCAAAATATGACATAACTACAGACTGCAGTAAACAAAAAATTTGTCAAAATGGAAAAAACTTAAATAAAAGTCAAAATGATAAAAGTCATTCAAATGATAAAGACAAACAAAATGTTTCTTTACATATTTCTGAATGTAAACAAATAAACTCCCATTGTTCTCAGACCACTGAAGATCAGGTTAACCCTCCTCAGTCTGTCACAGAGAATAAATGTGAGTTAAGAAAAGAAGTAAAAGATATAATTAAAAATTTTGATTCAGTTTTTTCAAAGGACAAGTATGATGTTGGTGCACTCAGAGTTGAACCACAGAGAATTGTGCTGAATTCTGACTTGCCAGTTAGTTTGAGACCTTATCGTACTTCTCCTGTTGAGGAACAAGAAATAAAGAGTCAGGTTGAGAAATTGTTGCAAGATGGTTTAATTAAAGAAAGTAATAGTCCATATTCATCTCTTGTAACTTTAGCTTTTAAACGCTATGAGGGTAAAAAGACTAGATTATGCATAGATTTCAGGAAATTAAATGCTCTATGCAAATCCGACTCTGAACCCTTAACCCTTATGGATAGTCTACTAGATAAATTATCAAAAGAAAAAAATTTTTCCTCTTTAGATTTGGCTTCTGGGTATTGGCATGTGCCCATTCACCCAAAAGATACTGAAAAACTAGCTTTCTGCACAAATTTTGGCTTATATGAGAGGTGCAGATTACCATTTGGCATTAAAGTAGCTCCTGCAATTTTTAATAAATTAATTCGAAGAATATTAACTAAATATAAAATTTTGCTTGCAATTATTTCGATGATATCATTGTGTACTCTTCATCTGAACTAGAACATTGGAAACATCTTAAAACAATCTTTGAAATATGTGAAAAAGAAAACATTAAATTGAAACTATCCAAATGTGTTTTTGCCCAAACTGAAATTAGCTTTTTGGGTTATGAAATTGAACAAGGTAAAGTTTCCCCTAATAATGCTAATATTGAAACTATCAAAAAATTGCAACCACCCACTAATGTTAAAGAACTTCAAATGTTCTTAGGTTCTGTAAATGTTTACAATAAATTTATTCCTCAATATGCTAAACTTAGATTTCCTTTAAATCAACTTTTGAAAAAAGATGTAAAATTTAACTGGACAAATGAATGTCAGGATGCATTTGACAAACTTAAAGAAACCCTAACAACTAAACCGGTTTTAAATTTATATAACCCTGATGTAACTTGTCATGTTTTTGTCGATGCATCACAAAAAAGTGTTGGAGATGTTTTGAAACAACCTGATGCCTCTGATGTTTTACATCCAATAGCTTATATTCTAGAACTTTAAGAGACTATGAAAAAAATTATGCTATAACTGAGTTAGAATGTCTTGCAATAGTTGATGCTTTGGATAAATTTTATTATTACCTCCACGGCCAAAAATTTGTCATTCATACTGATCATGCGGTTCTTGTTTGGCTCAAAAAAGTGAAAAACTTAAGAGGTAGGTTATTCCGCTGGTCATTAAAGTTAAGTATGTTTGACTATGAAATTAAATATCAAAAAGGTTGCACTAACATTGAAGCAGATATGTTATCTAGGCATCCAGTTTCTCACCATCTTCAACATGCAGTACATTTGTTAGACATAAATGAAATAAAAACTCAACAAAAAAATGATAATCTCTGTGGACCTAAGTATCATGAAGTTAAAGATGTAATAGTAATAAAAAAGAGAAATTTGTGCAAAATAGTTGTGCCATTTTCATTAAGACTTAAATTTTTAAATCAAGCTCATGAACAATTTGGTCATCCTGGTGTCCAAAAAATGTTAAATTTAATTACTCCTCAGTATTATTGGCCTAATATTACCTCTGATATAACTGAATTTGTTAAACATTGCTCTGTTTGTCAACTTAACAAAAAGCGAAAACAAAAAGAATTTGGCCTGCTCCAACAAGTACCTCCTACTAGTACCCCTTTCGAATGTATTTCTGTAGATACTGTTGGAGGTTTCAATTATTACAACTCAACAAAAAAATTTCTTCATATTGTGATTGACCATGCGACAAGACATGTTTGGGCTTTTCCTTCAAAAAATGAAAACTCTGAAACTTACATTAATATTCTAAAACAAATTTTCCAAATTCATGTCCCTGTAAAATTATTAACTGATAGAAATGCTGCGTTTACTTCCTCTCGATTTAAAAAATTCCTAAGAAATTATAACGTTAAACATCTTTTAACCACAGCCCATCACCCACAAACAAATGGCAAAGTTGAACGTGTTAATCAATCATTAGTAACTAGGCTTAAATGTAAAGTTAATTCCACTTCCACTAAAGTTCCTTGGACTAAATTATTAGAAAGTTTTACTAATGAGTATAACTTAACTCCCCATTCAATAACCAAATATCCACCTGCTTACTTGTTGCTTGGTACATTACCTTATGATTCCCCTATTGGTCAAAATAGTTATTATGAACCTGTTAACGAAGCTCGTAATTTGGCTTAACAAAGAACAATAGATTACCATGACAAAAACAAAATAAGATATGATGCACGTTTTGTTGACAAGAAATTTAACCCAGGTGATCTTGTTGTTTATGAAGAATTCCATTATCCCAATACTAGAAAATTAACTTCTCCTTTTTCTGGCCCATATGAAGTTATTAAACAATGTTCTGAAGTAACTTAGGAAATTAATAAACCAAATCCTTTAACAAAACAAGCCACACAAATTGTGCATATTTCTAAATTAAGATGTTTTCATTCACCAGATAAACTTAAATTAAGTCATGAATAATAAATTAATTGCTTGAAAAAAAAAGCTCATCTTGCCTGGATAATTCTGTCCCTTTTGGTAAGAGTCAGTCCGTTCAAAAATAATTTCCCCATGGAGGGCTGAATCTTACATATTTTTCTTCTTTGGTGTTTCCCAAAGAACAAAACGATGATAAATGAAATGAGACTTACTGATTTTAAAAACAGTGTTTAACAATATTGTGTTTTGTTCTGTGCATTGTCTCTCTCTTTCTGGGAGAATGCATGAAACAGATCACAAAGACCTTGTCCCTTTTTTTGCCCAGACTTGGTGATACTCCCAGTTGCTTAGGCAACATCATCAAGATTAACAAAAAAATACTTTTGTCACTGATGTTAAACTCAATGAAATGTCACTGACATCAAACATTAGTATATTCTTATTTTTCTATTTGAAACATATTTGTATTTTCATTTATCAATGTTTTTTCATACAATTTTAGATTCATATACAATTGAATATTTACATTAAATTATTTTTCATATAAACAAATCAGTAGTTAAATTACTATTGAAAGAACTTTTATTTGAAGAACTTTTCATCACGTGAATGGAACTTTTTTCTACAGTCAACTAGCTAGTGTTTGTTGGAGTACTCCAGGGAACATATTTAATTTAAAATTTTTTGTGTACATTTGAAATAATTTTTATTTTTAAATGAATATTTATAATAATAAGTTTTTGTAAATATCCTTGCATTTATATTTTTACTTGTACTCACTGAAGTGCATTTTAAAAATTGTATATCTTATTGTACATATGTTGTTGATATTCTTAAATTCAAGCCCATGACCAGCAATTTATCAAAATTTTAATAATATTTTAAAGGTAACTTGTCCAACTTCGCAGGTTTTGCGATAGCAAGGGCCCTGCTGTCGTACGACTCTTGCGGAGGGGGGAAATTGTGATATTTTAATTTTTTAACTTTCCTAAATAATCTTAACGATACCTCATTTTAAATACTTCTACTTTCATCATAATTAACGCACTACAACTTTCTTTTCAAATCACGAGTTATAAAGGGGAAATTCCCTATTCTGGTTACTTAAGCGTTCTGCGCATTCATTTCTCCCCTTTTTCACGCCAGCATGTAAGCTTTCAACAACAACGCGCCGCTCGGGCGTAAACTTCTGAATTCTGGTCATGGAGCTACGTAAAAATGAAATACTTTACTTATGAAGAAATAACGCCTGATGCCTAAATAAAAGAAGATTTAAACAAATATCGTCTTTTCCTTGATGACAATGGATTGCCTTTCACCTTTTTAAAGCCTGATCTTTCATATATATAAGTTATTTTTCAAAAAAATGTCTCCAAACACAGTCGGATACCTTAAATTAACATTTTTAGCTTTCACATATACTAATAAATATTGCCATATTTAAAAAACAAAACTTCTCCACTTTTTTTCCTTTCGTTGCCTTAAAATTGCACGTGGCCTAAAGTTTTCTGCTTCTTTATTTAATTAGTTTTCTTTAAGCTATTAGAGATTTATTGGCAACGTTATGTTAAATTATCCGTTTTAGACCGTCTCAGAAGCTTCTATGCGATGTATAAATTTGAGCCCACGCTTTATTTCTTTTTAATCCAGACTGCGAGAGACTTTTGTTTTCTCTTTATTTTACATTTTGACAATGAATCAAACTGTTCACTAAAACTGATTTTCTTTGTGACAATATTTATGCAAAACTTCTAAGCGTTTACACAGCTCGATGATCTTCATACGGGTCTTTCACTGAACTGGATTCCCCATAGATAATTCTGATGCAGTAACTATAAATTTTCGAATTATTTCCTTTGAAACCCAAGTTTGAAACTAATAAATATAAGAAGCTTTTACCGACTAGCACAGACGATTTCGAACTGTGACAAAACATCTAGAATTTTCTATCACCAAACAATGAGGGCCCTGCTTATTCTACTCATTATATACGAAAGGCATGCATATCCGTCCGTATCATGTCTACAAGTAACGTTGATTGACCTCTAAGTGACTCCTGATAACGTTGCTCCATGCGTAACATTTCTCGGCATCTTCCGCCAGTATTGCTTATAAAGATGTTGACCATTGACCATCATCTAATTCGTTCAAGATTTCCCAAATGCGGAATTTCGAGAGGCATGCATTCTACATGTGACGTTACAGCTTTGGAAATCATGACCAATCAACGCATTGTATTTAGCATCATTCTGAAATTGGTAAATGTGGAGTGTACCGTACCGACTTACTTCTCGCCAATTTAACTTGGCGCAATTTCATGCGACGTCGCCAAATACTGTTTTGGATATGCAGTGCGCTCTTTATTACTCTCTTGCGTATGCGTCAGCTGAAAACGAGAGATTGTGAACACAATGCCTGCGGCATTTCAAGTATGTACCAAGAAAAATTTTTAACTTGACAAAATATCAGCGGCTTTGCTTTCAGCATAGCAGGAAACTAGTAGCTTTGCTTTTTTATTGAGTGTTAGGAATCTAGGTTTTTTAAAAAATTCCGAAAACTAGAATTTCCGCGCGCAATGCCTGCAGCATTTCAAGTGTGTACCGGGCAAATTTTTTAACTTAAAAAAACATCAGCGGCTTCGCTTTCAGCATAGCGGAATAATCGTAACTTCGCTTATTCATTGCGAAGCGAAGCACACAGAATAACATACACGGTACTGAACCGATATTCCATCCGAAGAATTCCAAACGAAGTTTTATTCAGATTCGAATTTATCGACCAATTGTATCGAAGAGTTGAACAAAACAGTCCAATCGAAGCGTGGCACAATATAGCCTGATAAGCAAAACACCGATGAAAAGACCAATTTGTGCGCATGCGCGTTGTCACTCGTTAAAAACATCTAGACGCATCCAAAACAAATGTTCTCTTATCGCCTTTCTTGGCGGCAAAGAGTTGGCGATCCTAAAAGGAACGAAGTAAGTCGGTACCGTACACTCCACATTAACCCTGAAATTGTGTTCACAAGGGTCGTTCAAGCGAAACATAAACTGGTGTCTGAAAAATTGCGTGTAGGAGTAATCCATGTTTAATTTTCACCAGTCTTGTAACAGGTGGCCTAGTGGAAAGGTGTCAGCCTCGGAGAGTTCCATGTTCGAAACCCGAATCCACTGAAGATCCGTCGTGTATTGCGCCTGTTGCTCGTTAAATCATATGTAGGTGGTCAAACTTTCTCCCGTTGGTGTGGTGCGGAAGTTTGGAGAGGGGTTGATGGATCAGGCATCGTCATCTGACCGCTGTTAAAATTACAAGGTCCGTCCCAAAACAATCCTCGTATTGCTTCAAATCGGGACGGTAATATAACTAAACTAAACCAGTGTTGTAACTTTGCACCATTATAAAATTTGTGCCGAAAATTTATATGGAAGCCACTATATAAAGTCAAAGGTTTCAAGTCAATTTATTTTTCGTTTGTTGGTAACAATGACGAGTGCATTTCATGCCTTAAACGTATGTAATAATCATTAAGGATGGTAGAGAAGGAAGAAAACATTGAACCAGATTTTCATTGAAAATTTTAGTGCTGAAAAATCTGTCTCTCATGAACAAAGTACGAAATTTCAGAAGTTAAGTGCATTTACGTGTGAAAGATATTAAATCTAGCTTTCTTTCTGTTACGAAATCATTCAACAAATCACATCTGAATGCAAGTGGGTCTACGAAAACGCAATTTAGATAAATATAATCATTGACTACAGTCTATAGATAATTATGACGAATTGTATCAAATTTCAGTTTGTCAAATATATTTCGATTTTCAAATATAAGTAACCGCTGAAAAGCTTATACTCAAACTATAGCTGAAAATATTTTATACGTAATATTCCATACAGCATATACAGTATTCAATCTTTTAAAAATAAAATTGCCTGACAATTATGTAAATACAGAGGAAAGAATGAAAAGCTTATCCCTCTTTTAAATAAATCTCAACGAACCATGGTGCGTTGTCGAGTCAATAAATATTGTCTTGAGTTCATGAACAAGAAAGTTTCAATTTTATTTTAATTAATTATTTTTGAAAATATAAATAATTCAGAATTATTAATTTCAAAGTAATTCCGAAAATTTTCTTCAATCAGTAAATGTAAATTGAAAATATAGGTATTATAATGCTTTGTTTCACCCAAAAGAAAACCCTATTATATGGCTGAACTGAAAGCACCAGAGAAAAGTAACGTTAACCACACCTTAATTCTGAACAAATTTCGTATCTGAGAAATGGTCCAGATTTCTTTCAGACAAGATAATGGCGACGACCTCATATGTATTCAAATTGCCTTGGAAAAGGACAGTGGAAAAAATAAATAGAAAAACTGTTCTTATGTAAATAAAATACATTCAGTTGAATACAACAGCTTGAATGAATCATTTGTCATTTTAGAGTTGAAATCTTTTCGCAAGGTTTATATTCTGAGCGCATTATTTGGTTAAAATATCAATGTTCCTTTAGTCATTATGTTATGTGTCTTTGTTTAACTGAGTTGATTTCAATTTTGGTTCAAAACATTTAATCTAGTAAATGATTTTACAAAAGTTTTACTTAATAAATACTGAAATAAAGTTAAAAGGTTTTCGAACAAACAATGTTTCATTAAAAATGAATTATTTTCCTTAATGCTGAACTTGTCAATGGTTAAGAAAATTGTCTATTGAAATGCTTCCAACTTCAATAAACTATTAATTAAATTTTGATAATTGATTTCGTGTGTGATTCTGGCTGTTAGGAATGAGGAAGACACACCCATTATGTTTTGATTGAAATATATACTAATTTTAAAGGGCTTTCAAGATAATCTTCAAGCCACGATATGACTCTATATGCAGATACATATAGAATTTCGATATGCGGTTAGATATAGAATTTCGATATGCAGATAGATATAGAATTTCACTTATTTTGGTGCTAATTTTCTCTTTAATTATCTTTTATTAATCTAACTTTCAATTAAAGGAAAGCTTATTTTTTGTATACGAAAAAATGCTGAAAGTTTTATGAATAAAACCAAAAAATAAGTTTTCTCTTAAAATTAGAATTTAAAATTTTTACTAGAATTCCATTTGTCTCTAATTTAGATGGTTATTTTCAGGTTCGAAAGATGTGATAACAATTATAGTTCACGTACCATATCTTAAATTATGATTCCTTTTCAACATATGACGACCCAAACTGCGAACTCTGAGCAGCAGATATCACGCGGGAGTCCTGCATTTACTAATCTTTTCTCTCCACAGGTAGAACAGAAAAGTATTAAAACAAAACGCATTTCGGGCTTTTGATCAAATTTTATGTTATTTTCTTCAACACTCTGTTCACTTCCAGCAATTAGTTTATCTCCCTTAACCCGTCAGCACCCCTTCTCTTTTGCTAGAAGAAGAAGTTTTGTTCTCCCTTAAGAAATTCAAGGAATTTCTAAAAGGTTGCCCCTGTTACTTCCGGTACCTTCGTGGGAGAGCTAGAGGAAGAAGATGAGATCAGCAGAAACCGGTGAAACGGGGTTTCTCACTTTTTACTGGGGGCGTTGGGGTCAAATTGATCTGTGCGTGTGCTAGCGTTTCATATTAATTTAACGTTACGGCTATGACAGCGTAGGAACGTGCGCAGAGGAGAAGAAAAGAATACAGAAAAGGAGAAAAAAGAGATAAGTTCAACTTTCCTTGTTCTTATTAAAAATAGCATTTTTTTTCTTTCTAAAATACAAGTTATTTGTGCGAAAAAATATTTTAAATCTTTGACCATATTTTATTTTTGTACAAATAGCCAAGAAAATAACTAACAATTTGTGTCTAGCAATAATAAGTATAAGTAATAAAATAACTATAATAAGTGTCGAACAATTTGGAGTCAAAATGACCTCGCGCGTGTGCTAATGTTCCAAAAATGGGTGCGTGTGCTGAAGGGTTAATAATAACATTTATTGTATTGAATTTTTTCAGCATGAAAAACTATCATGTTTTTTAATTAGGGTTATATTTATTAATTAACATGCTGAACATCACTTATACATCACGTTACTTATGCAAAAGATACAGTAAGCAATATGATTTAGTTTAGTTATATATTATCGTCTCATTTTTAGCTTACATAAGAGCGATTTAGGAACGGATCTGGTAACGTTGAAAACTGGCTAGATGACGACAGTGTGCCGCCGCCCTACTCTCCAAATTTCCCCGCCTCACCAATGGGAGGGCGTTTATCCCATGACAGTAGATTTAAAATGAACATACTGTTACAAACATGGAAAGTCGCTTCCTAGCAATGTGAGTCTTATGGTTGGGAAGAGAGTTTTACAGGGGTAAGCATGAGATGACTGACAGCAGCCACGTCTGGACCCCTGACCTTGGCGACAAATTTGGCGACTTCGGCGACGAAATATGGGATCTCAAAGGTGCTGGAATCTTCTCGATATTTCTATTAGGAGAGAAGATACGCTTGAATGTACTAGATAATTCAATGTGACGTCACGGCCTGCCGGGGGAGACTATATAAAGAGAGCGCTTGGATGACGGAGTAGCGTTGATCCATTGGGAACGACTTTAGAGCTTCGTCCGCAGTGCGAGCTAGGAAGCTTGTGAGCTGAGCGCTATTGAAAGTGCAGTTATTGTCGTGACTAGTTATTTGCTGACTGTTTGTGTTGTTAAATATCAAAGTGCTGAACTGTTATTACCTGTGAATTGTTGTCTATTTACATTGGAAATCTGTGCAAGAACTATTGTTTCCTGTACCTGTGCTACGTGTTTTCCCTGCATATTTGTAAATAAACTTTCATTCTCCATTATCCTGCGTGTTGGACTGTTTACACCAGACACCCACGGAAAGACTTTCTCAACAATACTGAAAATCTAATATAAGGAAGTCTAACATGCAACTCCTCTTGAATGGTGTCTTATGACAGTAACCTACCGATCCCGAATCCAAAACCTTACCACTAGGTCTCTGACACGAAGTAGGGAAACTAAACTCGAAGACGCCTACTTTGAAAAAATTTGTCACTCTATAAAATTTCTCTTTGCTGCAGATAAGAAGAAAAGCTATTCTAAACAATCTTTAATTCTAGTTATCCTGAAGGTATAAGAAATTTTTAAACTGATTTATAGTTTGTTTATAGTAAGAATAGTTTAAAATATCAATCAGCGAATGAGGGAAAAGTTCACTTCCTTGTTCATATATTGATCAGTGTGCAAAATGTGCTGAAAACATAACATAAAAAATTGTGAAGAATTTTTTATCTTGGCTCTTTATTTAAAGACAGTTATTCAAGAATCCAAAAACCAGTTCCTTTATTTCAATTTCAGGGCAAAGTCCAATTGCTATCAAATTCAATATTAAAGACAACAGCCGTATTTAACCGAAGGACCGAATTATTTTGAAACCTTTGGTATTTACAACGAGTTAACTCGGATTATATCCTTAAGTGTTTAAAAACATCCAAAGAATAAATCTGTATATTTTTAAATGAAAATTATATATTAGATAATTTTATATCTCAACAAATTTTATGGAATATTCCAACATAGATTGAAGAACATCTTTAGTAGCAATATAAAACGTCTGTCCTTTTGGATTAACATCATGTCCTGAAATTAAATCGGCCTATCGTAGAATGTTCTTCTTGTCTTTAACATTTTTATATTAGGAAAGGCATTCCTGGATCATTAACCGTTTCCATTCACCACCAATATAAAGGCATTAAGTTCACTATAAAATGTACGTTCATCCTATCCCTAAGTCGTGTCATCCTCCAATGCGAAACCGTGATTCAACTACCACGGTGGCAGAGAGGCGCTGGAATTACCATCTGTTATCGACGAGGGTGTGTTAAACACCTTTAGCAGAATCGACAGTGAGAAGTTCGTAGAGGTGGCACAGTTACGAGCTCAGGATTTTCTTAAAAATGATTTCTTATTAATCCAAATCATAATACTCTTCACTGGAGTAATCAAAATAATAAAATAAGTTTAAAAGATACTTCTCTAATACGAAAAATATTGTCAGAAAATATAACCCTAACTCGTGCACGTATATCATTCTCCCGTTCTCATCTCCAACCGACAAAAACATGTCAACAACCCGTTACTGCACTTGCGTATCAAAAACCCGTTTTTATTTGCATTCTAAGAGGTCTATTCTGGTACCCCTGGTTGGGTTGGGTTCCGCACGTTAA